>JBAMIB010218785.1:7500-12362 GCA_037177415.1 Kaempferia rotunda
CTAGCTAAAAATCCGCCTGGTGCTACATCATAAGCACACTGTGAACGTAAATAATTGTAACCATATACATATGAAATGACAGCAAAGGAGTCCCAATCCTCGGTTTTTATTTGTAAAGTCTCTACTCCTCGGCAATCGAAGCCCAAAGATCTATGAATCAGTTCATGCTTGACTAGCCAATCAGATAAACGAACCTGCATCTTCCTGATTTCTCCCACATTTTTATTTGTATGAGTATTCTCTATTTCCAATGAAATTTTGAAAGATTGACCCGCTCTTTCTTATTCTGCACAAAAGAACCTTGCCTAATTCACTAATTCGTGTGAAGATGCTGAACTTTTGGATTTGAAAAATGTTTCAGAAAGTATCTCTGAAGTAGATGGTGATTGATAGAATAATCCTTGATCGTAATTTCCAGTATGAGTACTATGTCGAACATAAAATTTATGATTAGTAGTAAAACATCGATTTTCCTGTTGAGACAAAGTTCTATCTTCAAAGATTTCTCGAGATATCTTCTTACGAAGTTTCGTTATAGCATCTATAATTGCTTCTGGTTTAGGCGGGCAGCCCGGCAAATAGACATCCACAGGAATTAACTTATCGACTCCCCGAACAGTACTATAAGAATCAGTACTGAACATCCCTCCTGTAATAGTACAGGCTCCCATAGCAATGACATATTTTGGTTCAGGCATTTGCTCATATAATCTCACTAAAGAAGGAGCCATTTTCATTGTTACTGTCCCGGCTGTTAAAATTAGGTCCGCTTGCCTAGGACTCGATCTTGGTACTAATCCATAACGATCAAAGTCGAATCGCGAGCCTATTAATGAAGCAAATTCGATGAAACAACAACTGGTACCATAGAGAAGAGGCCATAAACTTGAGAGTCTTGACCAATTCGAAAGATCATTTGATGTAGTTGAAATAACTGAATTGGGGGTTGTTTGATCAAGTAACGGAAAATCAATCAAATTCATAACTGTCTCAATGTAATCTTTTCCTTCGTTTTTATTTTTTTGATTGTCTGAATATTCAACTAAGACCATTCCAATGCTCCTTTTCGCCATGCATAAACTGAACCAACAATTGGGATAAGCACGAAAATTAAAGCTTCTATAAATACGGATACACCCAATACATCGAAACTCATTGCCCATGGATAAAGAAAGACCGTTTCAACATCAAAAACAACAAAAACTAGAGCAAACATGTAATAGCGGATTCGGAATTGTAACCAAGCGTCTCCCATGGGTTCTATACCTGATTCATAACTAGAGAGCTTCTCTGGTCCTTCACTAATCGGGGCTAAAACTCCGGAAATTACAAATGCCAAGATAGGAATAGCACCTGATATTATTAGAAATGCCCAGAAAATATCATATTCGTGAAGCAGAAACATAAATGTACTCCTATTAATGTGGAATAGGTTGAATTATTCGATTAGAATTGAAATTGTCAATTCATCCAGAACTTCTTAGGCGAAAAAGAAATTTTTTTGATCAAATCAAACCGTATAGTTTAGAGTTTGTTTGCTATAGGACATATCTATCTTGTTTAAAGATTTATACAACGGAACCCCACTTACATTTATTTTATATTTCGATTCCATTTAGATATGGTCTAGATATAGGATGCTCTTACACAACCAAAACTCTCTTACTTTGTCTTGGTTTCTCCCTAAAAACAAAACAAACAAAGTAAAAAGTAATTAAATACAAAATAAAATATAAATACTAAATAAAATAAAGTAATTTAATACAAAAAAAATAAAAATACTAAAATAGTATATATAGTAATAAATAATAATAATACTAATAATATGGTATTTAGTATAACTATGTTTTTATAGTTAATTTTATTTAACTATTTTATATATATTATGTTATATAGTTAATATAACTATAATATTATTAAGTTAATTAATTTTTTTAAGTTAATTAATTATTATTTCATTTCCATTAGGGTAAAATGACTAGGGATTTATAGCATATTCTTATTCTTTTCATTCAAATCCGGGTAGAGAATCGTTGCCTCTATTGATTCGATAGGAATATGTAAACATAATCTAATACATCAAACGATTATATTTTATCTCCCCTCCTTGTCCTAGATTTCATCTCTATTTTCCTTACTTTATTTTATTGATTTGATTCAATCCGTTGAGTTGCGAGGAACCTTTACATATAACAACTCATATCTTTCTATACCAAAAACTAAAAAAATGAGAAACTTGGAATCTGTACTATACCCGCGGATCCTCTCCGAAATAAAAAGAATCGAGTACTAAATACTAGGGAAAGACCACGATTTGGGATGAATAAAAATACTTGTTACGGCAATAATACTTAGTAAGACCTACTGATGGGTTAGGTTTCGCTACAAAAAAGGGGTTTGTTTTGGAGCAAACTTACACTATACAATGAAAGATATCACAGAGTGATAGAATCGATGGAATCATAAATGATTGGATCTACATAAGATACTTCTAATAGAAAGAATCTCACATTGTCGAACAATTCGACAGACCAAATCTCCAAACCAATCCAACTCCTAGAATATAGAAGAAGGAACGTTGATACATTAGGGACCAATTCATTATCTCTGCATTCTAGTTGAAACAACCAATTTGATTGTTGTTCGGCCAAAAACCAATTAGTCGAAGTCGGGAGACTTCTACTACAAGACCAAAAAAAGAATAGGTACTAGATCCGTGTAACTTAGGATTTGATTGGGTCAGGATGTAGTTTTTAGACAGGATCGTGTCATGATTTTCACTTCATAAATTGATTGGGATTGAATATACCAAAACAAAAGTATATCAGTAACTCCTTCATCATGAACAGGAAAAAGTTCTATGGAATTCATCCAGGAAGATTAATGAAGAAGGATAGGTATTTTCTCCGAGATTTTACAAATAGCGATTGGATCCGTTGGAATGAATTATTGTTTTTATTTTTCTGTCCCTATGCATTCACATGAGCATGTGGTAATGCTTTCATTTCTATGGACAAAGGAACGGGTCAGTCCATAAACAAGTACTAATGAGGAAATGAAAACTATACTAAACTAAAATAGCATGTTTATACAAAAACAGAATGTGTTAGGGCTATACGGACTCGAACCGTAGACCTTCTCGGTAAAACAGAGCAAACTTATTATTATCGAAATGATTCGAACTGTTTCAAAGACCCAACATGCATTTTGTTGCATTGGGCTCTTTCATCAACTGATTGATGTAACGATCAGTTAGTCTACCATATTTTTTCTTTACAGGAAGATAATAAGATGGTTCCACGTGCTCCGTGATTCATCATTTGTATTCTGATCTAGGAGCAATACCAAAGTGTTTCAAAGAAGGATTGCCTTGACTTAGGTCTGCTTCCGGCCTAGATTAGCCTAAGTTAAATGGAGTCTCTATCGCTCCGCTGCAAGAGTCAAATATGAGACTTCATACACCTTAAAGTTCATAGGACGAAAAGAGGTTCTTTTGAGTCCCTTATACTCATTATGCCTAGCATTGAATGGACTGGGTATTTACCTTATCAATTAACAAATCAATGGCTGGTTCTATTTGATTTGGCACCTGAATTCGCACTCGAATCGGACCGAACCAAATATTTGTCAGGCTATTGTTCTCTTGTTCCTTCGAATCTATGGAGTAAGACATCGATTTCTCAATAAGATCAATTATGTTCATTGCATAATGGGCTTCCTTGAAAAGCATTGGCGCACGTGTAAACGAGGTGCTCTACCTAACTGAGCTATAGCCCTTGTCATATTGACATAGATATCTTAGCATATAGATAATTTCTTGTCAAGATAGGATCCCACATGATAGCTTTATGATCCGTTTACTGTTAGTGAATTGGTATTGCTTAGAAATAATATTCCACCTATAATCTCCGAGGAGATGGGTCCTTTTTTTTTGATGATAAATAACCTACTTAACTCAGTGGTTAGAGTATTGCTTTCATACGGCGGGAGTCATTGGTTCAAATCCAATAGTAGGTAGAACTTATTAGATACCAGAGTCCATGGTATCTAATAAGTTTTTCTACCCATCTTCTTTTTTCGTTGTATCATCTAGAGTTCAATTGGCGGAATCAAAATGCGGTGTATAATTATAATAAAGAACTTCTAAAGAACTTCTTTTGATTATTGTGAAATAACATTCACAGCCTCCACTCGTGTCCTAGCTCGTCTGAGAGCTAGATTCGCCTCAATTGCTTGTCTCTTACCCTGAGCTCTACTCAAGTTAGCTTCCGCTATTTCAAGAGCTTGTTGAGCTTCTTGCGGATCAATGTCAGTACTCATCTCCGCATCATTTCCTAAAATGGTGATCTCATTATTACTTATTCTAGCGAAACCGCCCATCAGGGCTACCGTTAACCATTGGTCGTTGAGACGTATTCTCAAAAGACCTATATCTACTGCTGTGGCAATAGGGGCGTGGTTTGGTAATACGCCAATTTGGCCACTGTTAGTAGATAAAATGATTTCTTTAACTTCTGAATCCCAAATAATTCGATTAGGAGTCAGTACACAAAGATTTAAGGTCATTTCTTCTCCCCTTCTAAGTTCATAGCTTTCGCGGTAGCTTCGTCGATGTTACCCACCAAATAAAAGGCCTGCTCGGGAAGACCGTCTAATTCTCCGGAAAGTATCAGTTGAAAGCCCCTAATTGTTTCCGCGAGACCAACATATTTTCCTGGAGAACCTGTAAAGACTTCTGCCACGAAGAAGGGTTGTGATAAGAAACGCTCAATTTTTCGTGCTCTTGCTACAGTTAAACGATCTTCTTCGGATAATTCGTCCAACCCAAGAATAGCTATAATGTCCTGAAGTTCTTTGTAACG
>JBAMIB010218892.1:0-12361 GCA_037177415.1 Kaempferia rotunda
ACAACCTTGACCTTGCCTTCTAGCTTCTTCCATCAATCTTGTGTCCCTCGGATACTTCCCCATCCTTCACGCTTTTCCTTCAGGAACTTCTGTTGGCCTTGTCCTTGTTGTCGGGTCTTCATCTTGCCAAGTCACACTTGGACTTACACGGCCAAACCTCAAGTTTGGACTTACGCCGGCAAGACCACACTTGGACTTTCCTTTGCACCTATCATCTGCACACTCAATAGTGTATATCAAATCCAGATGCAAACCTTAACTTAAATACTTTGCCCAAACATCAAAACCTAATGGCACAATGATTGCTCCAACACATATTTCTTTGGATTATATGTGGTTATTAAGTATGAGGGTGCTTATTGTCCATTAATGGTAGAGTTGCAATGTAAACATGATCAATTGCCAGGCCTTTTTTTAATGTACAATTTGTTTTTTTTCCATATTCTTATTTCCTTTTGTTATACTCATAATGGTATGTTTTTTTTTAATCTAATATAGCTGCTTTGTTTAACGAGCTTTAACTGTGTTGATGTTACTAGTGTTTTGAAGCATGTAATCTGCATTGCAGAGGCAGTTTGTTCCGTTTAATTCACCGGCCCAATAATCAACTTGATGAAAGGAGACGCTTAAGAATGGCTCTTGATATTGTATGATCACAGAACTCGTTCTCAGTATCATTTTGTATGACTATAGTTAGATTTTGGTGTGCTGTAAATCTGATATCTTGTCCTACTAATTTCCCCCCCTTTTTTTTATTACAAGGCTCGTGGAATGAATTATCTTCACAACTGTACTCCTGTTATAGTCCACCGTGATCTTAAGTCTCCAAACCTTCTCGTGGACAAGAATTGGGTTGTAAAGGTAACCTAGCTTCCTGTGTGTTCCTTTGATATATATATATTGTGTGTGTTTGTAAATCATGAATTTGCTATTCTCTTGTTATTTAAATTTGTTTCAATTAATTTTTTTGCCAATGTACTCATGTTATAGGTCTGTGACTTTGGTTTATCTCGAATAAAGCACAATACCTTCCTTTCTTCAAGGTCAACAGCTGGAACAGTAAGCAAACAGCCATCCACTTTTTTCCCATAATCATATAAATATATAAATGTATATTTGCATATTCTGGCAGATTCACTTTTTAAGCATAGTTGCAAGTTTCTTCTCATTTCCTTTCTGATTCTTAGGCATGTTTATTTTTTTAGGCAGCTTCTTTACCAAGCGAGTGTGAAGAACCATGAAAACTTAGGAATGGGATCATCTAGTTTCTTTGCATACCCTCTCAAATTTGTATGGAGTGAGTGAGTTCAGCTCATGAAACTGCTGACATTAGCAACTAATTGGAATTGTGTAGTATATGGCATATTATTGTCATATAATATAATACACATAATTATATTTGTTGAAGCTAGAAAAGTGCCCTATACCTATGTCATAGGTGATATGATGGCTCTATTCATCTTTTCTTCGAGAAGTTATCTGAGCTCATTTGCTCCTACTTAAAACACAGCTTTTATCACTAAGAAACAGATCCTATTTAAATAATATCAGATATAATTATTGCAAATTATTATGCTCATGATGCTTGTGCTTTCTGTTCAGTTGTAACTTGTACCACAACAATTTATATTGACATTACTTTGCTTCAGGCTGAGTGGATGGCACCAGAAGTTCTACGCAATGAACCTTCGGATGAGAAGTATGTTCAACTCATGCATGATGCTGCAATTTTTTACATTATATGACCTCACACCATGCTTTTTATTTTTTTTTTTCCACAATCCAGATGCGATGTCTTTAGCTTTGGAGTTATCCTATGGGAGCTCTGTACCTTGCAACAGCCATGGGAAGGTTTGAATCCCATGCAGGTTGTTGGTGCTGTTGGATTCCAGGATCGCTGTCTAGATGTTCCAGATGACATAGATCCAGTCATAGCAGGGATCATAAAGAAGTGCTGGCAAATGTGAGTTGGAAGGCCAATCATTTATGTATGTGTTTGATTATACTAACAAGTTAGTGATACCTAAAAGGTAGCAGTGTGATTTAATTGTATCATTAAAGAGCAGATGGAGTTATATGGTTTCACTGCCTTTGAATACGACTTCTTTTCCCGCACGCTTTCCTCCAAAGTGTGATTTGGACAGCATAAACAAATGGTTTTGTAACTTAATGCAGTTGACTTTGAACTATGAATTTAGTTGTATCTTTTCTCTTTTCTTTTGAGAATAAATATAATAGTATTCCTCTTGACCTGTAGTAATGACACCATGTTTGTCAATGGTAAAGAGAAAACCTTCTATGGTATTCCTTTCATGCTATACTTTGTCCTGCTTTAATATATTTTCCTCCATTAACCTTTCACTTGTACGTTTTGCAGAAACCCAAAGATGCGGCCCTCATTTTCAGAGATCATGGCTGCGTTAAGACCTTTGCAGAAACCTATGTCCAGCAACCAAGGTCTCAGACAAAAGAGGCAAGTAGCAGATAGCAGATAGCTCGGCGAAGGCATTATTGTAGGAAAAACAAGGTTTGAATTTCTGAAATTCAATTCATAAGAAATTATATGGCTTGAGGGAGGTTGTTCAAATGTTTGTTATCCAGCAGTCCCTTGGGGACTGAGAAGTTGTGAGAGAAGCACTTCAATAGCCAAGTCTATTTGACGTTCAACAGGGTTAATTTATCATGAACACTGGTATGTGAGAAGAACATCAACAAAACATGAAAAGACATTATGCACCCAGGGAAATTGAATTTGATTATGAACAAATCATGACGCAGAAAAAAGTAATTGGTCTAACTTGATTGGAGTTGGGAGTAATGGTAACTCACTGAGCTACTTGAACTTGTTGGTTTGTCAATACAACATGGATGCGCTATTCCAGTTGTTTCCTAATTTTCTTGTTCTGTGTTTTGTTTTGTTGAATAAAGCCCAGCTTATTCGAAATGTTGTACATATATTTGTAATGTATTCACGTATTATTCTTTCAAGACATGGAATTTATGTGGAAAGGGATTTAGAAAATTTGTGTTCTTATGGTTTCTTGATTCCGTCGTTGAATTATAGTATAGTGTGTTCAAATTTGATTGTTGAATATTGCTCTGTGTGCATAACTGACACACGTGAGCTTCTGCCCCGTACTAGCTGCTATGGGTTTGCTGTCTATATTGCCCAGAATACTGTTTACTGTTTTCAATCAGCAGTTGGAAGCGAGGTGATTATTTGGGAAAGAAATCTATAGGGCCTCTCTATGTGAAGCTCACCTCCACGAAGGTTAATTTGTAACAACGATTCCGCTGGTAGTGTTTGATCTCCTTCTTTCGTATTTAGTTTTTTATTTATTAAATCATGGTATTTAAGAATGATCCGTTGAGCCCTCACCCTTAGCCTTTGTTTACTTGGAGGTAAATAAATTAAAACTCAAGAAAATTATCTGCCGTGTAAAATTTTCTTCTATTTAGATGGAAATAATATTCTTTCGACGGATAGAAAAAATACACATAAAGAAATCACAAAGTCACGAAAATAGCCCTAAACCCCACCGTCATTTTTTCTCTTTCGCCGAATCGCTCTTCCTCCTCACGCGACTCCGCCGCCGCGCCACTCCTTCTCACCGGTGGACTCTTCCTCCGCCGCCGCGCTGATTTCTTCTTCCTTCTCACCAGCAGACATTCTTTCTCCTCACCCCTTCGACTCCTTTTCACCGCAGACTCTTCTTCCTCCGCCGCCGCCGCGCCGATTTCTTCTCCTTTTCACAAGCAGAGATTCTTCCTCCTCACCCTGCCTACTCCTCGCCCGCGGACTCTTCTGCTAAGCGACTGCTTCGCCTTGAATTTTCCTGCTCTTCTTCTACGATTGTAAACTACTGATCTTCTTCATTCAAATTTCTATCACCGTTTACATTTCAACAGTGGATCAATACTTAGATGAAATATAATTTTTCTAATTTTACAACTCTGATTAGATTAGATTAGATGAAATCTAACTCGATTTATATCGTTATTTTAATTTCTATCTTCATTTTAATTTAGTAAATGAAAGTCAGTTTAATTTTTTAGTTGGTAATGATTTTTGTAATAATTATTGATTATTTCTAAGTAATATTTATTTTTGATAATTTTTTATTTTAATACATAATAATGATATAAGTTTGTTGATTTTAATATATTATAACATTTGCAAGACATCTAGTTGTATCTTGATTAACATTTTATTCATTTCGATCAAATGTTTTATTCCACTTGTATACAATATTTTTCTATTTGTTTCATGGAAACTCTTGTATATGTTAAAAATGCATTATGTGTTCCTTTAAATTTTCAATTATATGACAATATAAAAAATTAAAAATAAAATAAGAACATTGAATATTGAGAATATAATTATAAATATTTTTTATTCAATAAAGAATTTAAATTTGTCTAAAAATGAAAATAAAAATAAAAAGGGTATTTTAGACAATGTATTATTTAATTTTCTTTCTTATATTGTAAGTAAATAATATAATGGATTGATCTTATTCATCTTCCTCAATTGAAGTAAATAATCACACCAAATGAAGGATTTCTTTCCTTTTTCTTAGAGAATTTTTTCCACTGTGAATTCTTTTCTTTTCTTAATCCATACCTTCAAGTAAACAGAGCATTAGTACTTTCATAATTTGAAAGCTTGTATTATTTTACCTCCCATTGCTAACCATATTTATAACTTGATATGATATACATATGATTTCATTTATTGGAGTTAAGAACTGCAGCATATTATTATGTTAAGTCACTTTAGTGCTAATAATAGGGAGTAAAGTGACATGACTATTTAAACTTGGAAAACATCTTAAAATTTTTGAGGTTCAATTTGAAAAAAAAAAAGTAGATCCTCTAGACCCTTTATAGTGGATTTGTAAAATACGTGATCAATTTTTATAGTGAATTTATAAAACGCGTGACCAATTTTTATAATGGATTTGTGGCTAGGGAGGGACCAGGAATAAAAGGTCCAGAGGATCTAAACTGATTAGGTCGGTCCTGTGTTTTGTAAAATATGTGATCAGTTTTTTTAGTGAATTTATGGTCCAAAGAGAAATCAAGAATAAAGGTCGATCTGAAATGTAAATCAATTATCCAAATATTTTTGAACTTATGCTTGATTCATATTGACTTATTTGGCGAAGCCAGGTGCGGGGGAGGTCGGGGGGTCAAATTCTGGCGAAGTCAGGTGTCTGCCCTCCTTTATGCACTAGTCACTGTTCGGGCTAGTAGCCCCCGTGATTTATCTCCTTCGTGTTGGCTCTGGGACGAGTTGGCGGAGGCGCTGGGGGCGAGCGAAACGTCTTTTGCCACCAATTGTTTGTGACTTCAACTACCCTTGATTCTTTAGATAATCTAGTTTGCCACTCTGACTAGTACTTATTCATAATCCCGATAAATTCGATCGTTTATTACTTGACGACACTTCTCTGCACTTGCGGATTTATCCACATCAGATCTCTTCCCTACAAAACGGCATCACCAAAATTTTGAGATGGTAGTAGTAGAATTTTTATGTTAGCATGTTTTTGATCTAATGTTAAATCAAACTCAAATAGAACAAATGAAACACTTTCATTCATACCTACTTTTGGAAGTTGCTTAAATTTATCTAACCTCTACTCATCCACGTGGTTAAGACTTAAATCCTAGCACAAAGGATTTAGCGAGAGTAAAGTACAAAAGGAGAATAAGATGACTAAAGTTATAGGATGAATATTTTGAAGGTTGACTTTTAAAGTGTCCATAAATTGTGCTCCGATTGTATCCCGAATCAGGAGGAAGACTAAAGGTGAATCAGAAGGAAGACTAAGACTGTCTATCTCCAATAATGATCTGACGAAGATGATGCCAACAAGAGACAATGCACCGACTTAAAAGAGAGTGAGATGAATGGCTAAAAGGATTTCACCAAGGCCAGCCAGCTCGATTCCAACGACACCAAGAGATGAGCAATCTTGCGAACTGAGGAACCAGGAGAACACTACCCAAAAATGGAAGAAATCAAAGAAGGTCCCGAGTAGATGGATCCTGCAAGCTCTCCAACACTAGCCGAATCAAGAACAAGAAGCTCAGGCCAATTTGCACCTCAAAAACATCCAATGAGGGACGGCAAAAGCTCAAATTGCTGCTAGCAAATCAAAACATTCTGTGACGATCGTCCTTGCGTAAATAGAAACGTGCACATGAATAACTATGCTATCGAAGACAAAGACAATTATGAATATCTACACTTCACATGCAAAAGCATCACCTGAAAGATTCACACAAACTATGGTCATCAATGTACAGGACACTTCCCAAAGTGATTTTTTGTGGAGTGAAATGCATTGAACCAGATAAATAAGAACAGAAAGGAAGAAAAAAAAAACTGAAAGTTGAATGGTACACTTTTGTTGTTTATATGCAAACAATCATTAAGCTACGATGAATATTTTTCCTATATTGTGTAAATTTTAGGGGGAAATGACTAGTTCACTGTTACCTGGCATAATATACCACTTCTAAACAGTTGGATGGTACTGGCTGTTGAAAGCCATGTCTGTGGTCCGAAGGCTTCTCCTTGTACTCTGCTCTTGACAACATTCTATGGCAAGCCGTAAAGAAGTGCCTAATCCTAGCACAATGAGAACACCTGTAAAGTATGCTAATGGAATTAGCTAACATATACTCGCGTAAATATCTACATGCCTAACAACAGTATCTCTCTAAGTAAAAAAGGAGACATATCGAACTAATTGCTGCATGAAACAGATATTTGAAAGAAGTTCCATTCTGAAATCTGCCACAATTTTTATGAAGACATATATGATTCTCTTTACTAGCAAATAATGATATCTACCTCACCTTTAAGAAAAAAAGGTACTCGCACTTTTGAAAATTTAGCAGTTGCCTCCATGGTGGAAATAAAAGATGTCAGTAAGAATTATCATCTCAAAGGAAGCAGTTGTTAAACCAAAAAGTTATCTTTTCTTCTGAAATATTCCTTTCTTGGAAATACAAGATACTTGATTTTGCCCATTCTTTCCTAAAGGATCTGAATGATTCTAAGTTGATAGACAACCGATAAAGTACAGTTGGAGACGAAAATATATAACTGAGATACTTAGTAAACGGATCACAGTAGGATAAGAATGTTACCTATAATGATGTTCACTGGTAAGGCAGAAACACCAAGAGATACTGACACTAGCACATCCAACAGCAGTCCTCCAATTAAAATAGCAAATGCAACCCAAAGCGGACTAAAGCATCTCTGACCACACAAAGAAGCAAGTGTAAGTATGCCCACATTCAGTGGAATGAAGTAAATTCTTAATATGGAGACTACAAATGGGATCGCGACAACGATACTGTTGGCGTTAATAATAAGTAAAAATCCATTCCACATAAAACTGCAAATTGACTGAAGGAGACAATGTGATGCTAAATATGAAGTTCCAGCAACCTTAGAAAGATTGATACCCTTTCATGTTCTTGTCCCCTCAGGTAGCCTGAGTTGATCCTCCACAACCAGCTGTTTGACTGTTGAAAATGGAAAGATGGCATGTTAAAAACCCTCTAGTTTATCCAGAGTTGAGAGCATATCAAATCCTTGAACAACTAATATAACATCTAAGAGTTGGAAATATAATCCTACAAGAGAGCAAACTGCATTCACAGAAAAGCTTGCATATTTATGAATAATTTCGCTTTGCTGGGACCAATGATGCAGGAAATAAGTTTATCAAACTTTCTTTGCTATATAGATTTCCAAAGAGGGTCTATGGACCTGGGTTGTAGAATTGTAAGAATATACTAATTTAAAAAAAGTTGATATTATTGCATAAAAATAAGGTGAAATTTTATGCTAGTTGAAATAAGTTTCTATAAATCAACTAGTTGAAAACTATCATGCATGACTCATACCTAAACTTAAATATAAGCTCAAACATCAGCTAAAAATAACTATTAAGTTCAAAGTTCAAATTTTAAATACAGGTCTACCACAAATCCACGACCAAACATAATCACACAATAACATAAAAGTTTGTTTTCAATTTCTAAACAAATCATGTACATAAAGCGCTAAAAAGTAAAAACAAGTTTTAAAGCATAAAAGAAGTATCACATGTTTTCAAAGTTGCCTCTGTGAGCGGCAAGAAAGAACTAGTGGGAATAGGAACGATGAAAGAAAGGACCGAGGTTTAACAAGTAGTGAGCAGCAGCAGTGAGCGTCGGTTAAAACAAAAAAGGAAACTCCAAACTTAAGTTGGTACTTTCTCAGCATGTGGGCTGACTAATATAAGATTGATTATGTCAAACATAATCAATCTTATGACAACAGCACTAAGAACACAATCTACATAAACTTGGTTTAATCTTTGAATCAAGGGCCATGGATCGCCTCTGTTGAGTCATACACTCACGAGTCATAGGTCAACTTTTGAGTTTCAAGATATTGGTAAAAGAAGCTCAAAACTAATTTCTCAGTCTCAAAACTTTCTGCAAATTTCAAGTGTCCTTAGAAAGTAGAAATTGTATGTAATCTGTTATGCAAAACGCCAAGGACGTTTTATTCAGGTCACTAAGAGAGAAACTTTTAGACAAATTCAATATACTTACACCTGGCTGTGACTCTGGAAATGGTACATTTGCAGCAATCTGTCTGGATAAAGGATTCAAGTTAAATAATTAAATCACCTACAATTTATGTAACTTAGAAACTCTTCCATAGTAGAAAACTTACTGGCATATCTCACATTTATTTGAACCTTTAGTATGAAACCAAATATCAATGCAAGAACGATGAGCTTTGGCAAGCTCGCCTCGGCATCTGCACCCAAGATTAATCAGTGGTTCTTCTGCTTGCTGCTGACAAACTCTGCGAAGGTTTAATGCAAAATTAACTACTGGATTAAAACTCAAATACAACAAAAATAATAATACGGAAAAGAAAAAAGATGAACTACAAATATTATATTATTATGTAGTTTAATTTTAGAAAAGAAGAGAAGCTTTATGAAAAATATTAGAATAATATTTGAGATTGAAAAGACCGGATGCGAGTAGTTCCATTGATTAGACCAAAATGATTATATTAATCTCAATGGGCTGTCCATCTAACTTCCAGCCTACTAATATACTCAACTTGGATATAATTATTCCGTGGGAACTATCTTGCGTTCAAAAATAATTGTGCTTTCGACCCCTCCTAGTCTCGACTGACAGAGCCTTGATAAATGGAGACAAACCTGCAAGAGATAATACAGCAGCTAAAGATAACAACAAGCTGTCCATCTTCCATTTCTTGCTCCTCCTAGCAATTTTCTTTCTTTTTTATTTTTAGAATTGCTCTCCCTCCAACAATTGCATGTTTCTCCCTTTCTCCAATAGCAACACTAAATCTTGAGGTTGACCTATCTATTATGTCACCTTTTCACAAACTCTAGGAATTGACATGGTACAACCATTACTTCTGCCATTGATCCTTGATAAAAATATACGTCTTAGAATAAAATCATTCCAGAAAACCAAGACCAATTTTTAGTATCTCAACTATGGTTCTTGCCAACTGAAGAAATTGATTATGTGCCACATATTTTTAAGACACAGGAGTTTAATCTCTTTGCCATTAGCTGTTTAGTGTATTAAATGATGTAGCTTGCTGATGAATGCGTTTGTTGTCTTTTGTGATTAATTATAATATTGAGCACTACTCTGTGTACTACAATAAAAGCAAATACAGTTCCCAGCCAAGAAAACTCATAATGAGTTTTAAATTAAACTACAATTCATCAGTTCATTCAAACATAATAACATCTAATGGAGAAATGCATTCAGAAGTGCAATAATTCTTTTACCTGCATTGCTCCTGATAGCTCCCACTCCTTGACAAGAAACCCTTCTTTGAGGGAGTCATCCCAGGAATCATCTCATCACCATCAGAAGTTGCACATTTGGAGGTATTCTTGTTGGGTTTTGTGGTTTCATCTGTTGGTGGAATTATTATGATGCTTAGTGAAATAGGAGGCATGGAACTATCTGCAGGCACCTCGAGTGAAACTATGCCGTCCTCTCCTCTTCTTTCATTTCCACTATGATTTAGGGTGGTACATAAATTGGGTTCAGATGAACCCTCGAGTCTTTTCTGCTCCACTGTACCATTATTAAGCATTGCTCCTTTTGTAACAACACCGTCTTCAGGGCTCCACTTGATATCCTTCAGAGCTCATTAACTGGCAAATCATTTGTCTCTGTCTTCCTGCTTCAATTGTTTCATGGGCTTGTGCAATAAAAGAAAAGTGCCGTTTCCTACTCAAAAGTCAAAAGAAAGCTAGTTAATGGAAGGTGACAATTAGTTTCTACTCCAGCTAGCTGTCTAAACATCTACACGGAAAGAAAAGGAACAAATCAAACATTGACATAAAAGTTTATTTCTCTGAATGAGGGAGCAACTAAGCTACCCATGAGCATGCCATGTAGAACTGCCTCCAGCGTGATAAACTTTTGAAGAACAATCACAATAGACATATTATCTTTGGGAAAAAGAGGCATGCGCTTCCAAGCAAGTGGAGACTTCGTTCACACTCTCCCCAAAATCTCAAAAAAGGTAAGCATGTTTAGCATCGAAACCTCAAACTAAAGCAAAATCAGGACTTTATGAGAAGAGGGGATGCTAATTAGATGTAGGCGCCCTTTCAAATATTACATGAAGGAATCATACCCATGAATTAAATTAGAATTACAATAGATTCCTGAAACGGTAGCAAAACCTCGACTTTAAAGAGAAGAGAAAGAAAAGCCAATCAGAAAGGCAAATAGCCGGGAACGGGCAACCGTGAGCCTCTTGTTGCCTCTTAAACAACAGTTGAAGATCAAAACGCGATAGCCGAGAAAACCAGAGTAGAAAAGCAAATATGAGAAGATTGTACCTTGGAATCGATGCAAGAAAACTAGGAACAACTTCGGCGTAGAGAAGAGGCTTGCTGAATCTGGGGAGGGTACCCGCGAAAACGACAGCTAAAGAGCGGATTATACGACCTCCTGTGGCGCGGCCGTGAATTTTATCAATTCACCCCTGAATTTGCATCCTTTTGGATACTTGCACATAATTTCGTGAGAAACCCGTCAACCTTTGTGTATTATCATTTTTGGGCAACCAACGAGATATTTGACAACCTGAAAATATAAATATGAAGGTCACTTTTTTTATAATAAACGTCAAAAAAATGTCTCCAAAAAAGTGTTCTATTGTAAATACATTTAAATTCAGTAAAACACAACGCTTAGAATATTATATCAATTTTAATCAAACTACTTCAACACTTATAAAAATTAAATAACAAATTTATAAAGAATATATTTTAAAATAAAGTAATATAATTTTTAAAAAAATACTACACAAATTTTATGTTAAAATATATATTTTAAAAAAAATAATAAAAAATATAATTTATAAATAACACACACATATAATTGCTATATAGATTTTTGATTTTTTTTTAAAAAATATAAAATCTTTGATAAAATTATAAACTTAAAATATTTAAATTAAATTGATAAAATTTTTATAAGTAAAGAGTAAAATAAAATTTTAATAAAAAAATAACATAAAAATTTAGAAACTTGGTAATTTTGCTTAAAATTACTTATGTTATAATTTCGGACAAAATTACTGTAGGATAATTTTAAAAATATTTAGTCATTTCTATTAAAGTGCATTTTTCTTTTTTCATTAAAGATTTCTATGTTAGTTCTTCGTAAAACCTAAGTCGCATGAATTCTAGACAATCGAAATAAGAATTCGAATAGGAATACAAGAACAAGAAGATCTAGTTTCATCATATAACATAGCATAACAAATAAACATAAATAAATGACAAGGAACCTGATTGAAGAGTCATTATCCTTGTCCTTTAGCGTCGTCTGGAAGATCCTGAGAAAGATGAAAAAGCGGAAGCAAACGGGGAAGATCTTCCAAGGGGCTTAGGGGATGACGGCGCCGAAAAGTTTCTTGTCAATGGGGAACAAGAAACTAGGTCAAGATTTCTCCTTTTTCCCTAAACCCTTGGGGACCTCCCCTTTATATAGAAACTCAATTCCGTTATCAGCCCATCGATAATAACGGAATTGACTAAAGGGTTCTACACATTAAACCCGCATCCAATAACCCAAACCCAATAAACATAAGTAAGATAACTTTAACGGGTCGGATTATATTCACATATTTAACTTACAAATAAGCCCACCTAATATGAAAAAAATAAAATCTAACAATTTCCCACTTGGGCTATATGTGAGTTACATGTGAAATACAAATAAAACTTTAGTTGATATCAAACTTTATGGGTACAAG
>JBAMIB010219205.1:0-12354 GCA_037177415.1 Kaempferia rotunda
GATGGAAATCACATGCAACAACCTTAATTAATGACTGCAGATCAATTAGACAGAAGAGAACTAATTACATTTGGTGTCTGTTTCCTTTTGAACAGTTTGCCATGCTTCTTGGTTTTGGTGTGCATGAGAGATACATTTATTCCAGAGAAGAGAAAGCTCAATGATCCAAGGAGGCTTTATGCTCCTGGTCGAATGCACCATATCGTCGAGAGGAAATTCTGCAGGTTCACCTTTAATCATCCTCTGTGACTTCACTTGAGGATATTAATTAATTCTCCTTGCTGATGAATTCAATATGTTCTTCCTGAATTTAACTTATATGTGATGCAGATGTGGAAGGTACCCTCCTCAGGTCAGGACTGCCATTCCTGTCGATGGAAGATTCGAACACATTGTGCTATCCTGTAGCACCACTGCGGGCCACGCCATCGTGTGGATCGAACGAGAATTACAGAAGGCAGTAGATGTGAGGCCTTCGAAAACACTATTTTTCTATATGTTTCCGAGAGACTAACTAGTTTAACATGTGCAGTGAGTGTGTATTTTACAGTTACTGAACGATTCGGATCCAACAAGTCCTCCGCAGCAGCAAGCAATGAGCAGGAAGCTGAGTCTTGAACAAGAGCACAAGCATGCCTTAGAAAGAGCAGTGACCTTGAACATTCCGCACGCCGTGGCTGTGGCCTCGACCGGGGAAGAGTCCAGTGAAGCCGCCGGCAGTGGCCGTGAGCGTCTGCGAGGAGGTGTGGCTCCGGGCAATGGCTCGAGATCGAGTGGCAGAGCTAAGTGGGATGAATTGGTAGCAAGCCTATTTGCGAGGAATGAGTCAGGGGGGCTTGTTTTGAAGAAAGACTTGAAGGCAGAGAGCTAGGAGTCCTTCCGTTCATCATTTTGGCATTTGTTTGTTCATAATCACGCATCATTTCTTGGGCGTTTGTTGAATGTGAAATGAGAGGGATCATATGGCCCGTTGTTGATAGATTTGTTTGATGAGAAAATTTATAACTTACACTGTTTGTTGCTCTTTTTGTTTGATAGACATGCTTCCATTTCATAAGACCTAAGAAACAATAAAGGTATTTAAGTCTTCTATAATAGTTTCAATGAGATTGTTAGTCTTCTGTAATAAGAACTATGATGATTGCGAATTTTGATGCTCCTTTTGTGATCTCATAGAATATTAATCTGATCAATTTTCTTAAATTTTTAAATTTTAGTAGTGATAAAAAAAACCATACCAATTGATGTTGATCAATTCGAATTTATTAGTCTGATTTCTTCTTATTTATTAATGCAAATCTGGTTATAAAACAAAATAGTACCATTGGCCTACTCGCAAGGCATTTTTTAATATTAATATACTAACGACTGGTTCTTTTTGTGCCAAAAAAATCCATCTAATTTGATTTTGCTATGAACATTGCATTGCATAACATTTGCGCAAATCTACTTTCTTCGATGGAATACGCCAACAGTGGTAAATATCAGTAATTCAGAGAGCAAAAATCACCATTTTAATTTATTAATCAATGGACAAAACAGTGATCCCACTTGAGATGAAAAAAAAAATACATTACGAAAACAATTTTCTTCAAATAATGATCTTCGAATTACATAGTTGATGTTCCTACGGAGTAATAAACATCTTGACTTATAATTTTGCCATCGTCTTGGAAAATTGAGGATCTATACACACAACCACCTGAAATAATAAAAATTCAGCTCAGTACATCAATCACCATTAATACCTTTTAGGAGTATTTCACAGTTTGGAATACCTAACCAAGGCTTTTGCCAGAATGTAAATGTTCAACTGCATCTGCTACAGAGTCAAGACCGTTGAATCTTTTAGGATCAACAGCAACCTAATATATGTAGTTCAGAGTTACTTGAGAAAAACTTGAAATTTTAAATCTTCAGTTCCTTTAATGGGTAAATGAGTTTAGGTCTTCAAGTTTAGTTAAAAATACAGTATAACTTAAGAGAATTAATCTAGCCTACATCTGTGGATTATTTAATCAATCAGCTAAACAAAACTACAGAGATGACTATAGTTGAACTTAAATTTAAACTAGTGCAGCCTTTTGACTATAGTAGCTAGTTGAAAAAAGATTTGAAAGTATAGCAAGTATATATGAGGAGCACAGTAGAATATCACATTTAGATAAATTCATTTAAGTATTAACTAAATGAGTATCATATTTAACCGATCAATATTGGTGTGGGAGAAACAGATTTATGCATATGCATATAATTTGAATTTATCTTGTTGCACTCTCCATTCATTATCATTTGTGGCTCATACATACTGCAAAACCAAAGTTTAAGTGATGTGCAAGTAACCAAACTGTTTAAGATGGAATGCACCTTAAGCTTTCCTGTAGAGTATAGATCAAAAAGCTTGTCCAGGTGTTCTTGCCAAAAGTGAGCATAATGAATCAGAAAAAACCCAGCCTGACAAAAAAGAATAGCTCAGAATTTGATGAGGTTTTAGTTGAAGAAAGTAGTACAAATAAATAAGAAAAACAGATTAACATACTCAGCTCCATCCTTTTTATAGTATGTCTATCATGCTAGCTCATTTTAAGAGCGCCATAAAAAATACATTTTTCAAAAATATGTATAGACTCCCCTGTCATTTCAGTGTACGTAAGTATGTTCAGCCATGCCAACGGCACAATGATAGGCCTTGAATTGAGCATGTATTAGAAGTAAAGTCAGTACTTTATCCTTTAAATAGCAAAATAGTATGGATGGAATATGTTGGTGTTTTATACATAACAAAAATTATAGATTCATATCTTACATGCTAATAATTATAATTCCTTACAATGATAATTGAAATGAAACAAACAATAGAAAATTTGGTCATCAAATACTATTGATATAAACAATCATTATTGATTTTAAGGAGAGAAAATTTGATCCTCTGTTTCTTCTTTTATAATGATTTAGTTTAACCAAGATTAATTTAATTACTCAATAAGTTTAGACTTACTTTTAGTGGGTAAAATTTAACTTTTAATGGATTTTTTTTAATAATTAGAATCATATTAAATATATATCATACTGAATCAAACCAGGGTTCTTTTAAATTCCAGTTTATATGTAAAAAACAGATTCTTTTAAATAGTATGATTATGACAACAATGTTGATGATATACATATATATTTGTTATAACTATAGCATCATCAGCTTACAAACTTTTCAGAATCATAGTTTTTACCAACAAGGACACTAGGAAAATTTGAGTTTTATTAATCAGTGAGATCCACCAATCCATTCATTCATGGCAACCAATTCTATTCATGAACCATGACAAAATGCTACTATCTATTGATGCAATGCTTAACTCAACCCACCTGTTCTATATTGGTCTGGTGCTTGCAAATGAAAACAAGTTCCGGATGCAAATTAACTAAAAATTAAGTGCACACTTATCAATCAAAGCAAGGAAGTCATAGTTGAAGATAGAAGACAAGTTGAATAAATCAAACTCTACACAAATACATTTACACGTACCACAGTTTGACTTTTTGCAAGTAGTTTCTCACAAAGCCCAGGATACTTCAAAGGTTGCCACCCATTATTCCCTTGGTACTGAAACATATGACAAAGAGACCATCTTAGAAAAGAAGTGGATGTAAAATGTAACATAGATGACAGTATCTAATTAGCATACAAATTCAATTAATGCCATTATCTTACTCTAATTTATTCTGGAAGAAGAACAATAATGGCACGTTTACTAAAGGAAATCCAACAGTTCATACAAGCACAAAAGGAATAAATGAGGTAAGGCGGCAACATCAATATGTGCACTTTTAGATAAATCAATTTTGGGGCAGGACGGCAGTTTTATACAAAATGTAATATGAAAATTAAAAGGTTATTATCACACTATATAACAAACTATTTCCACATAACATAATAAGAATGTCTAATTTAACCACTGTTGAATGTTGGAGCAAGGCTCGTGGCTCGTACTGCACAGTGCACACTATTGAATATTGATAGAACACATCTTGTATCACATGAATCAACCAAAATTGACACAAAAACCAAGGTCAAAGAACAAAGAATAATAAAAAATCTTCCTCATTCTACTAAATGCACAATATTATATTGATTTGTTGATTGTAAACTCATAACTAAGCATATCTAAAAAATCTTCCCTCGGTTGCTGACTTCATGAACACAATAACATTGCTAGCATGAAGAAACTACCACGACAACAACAAACCAAGTCTTATCCCACTAGGTGGGGTTGGCTATTTATATGGATCCTTTTATGTTATTGGACTCTATCCCCTACTATATCATCATTTATACTTAAATAACAAGAAACTACCTGAAAAATTCAAGAATGAGATTGTTACAAAAATAGAGTTTAAGAATTTTTTCATAAAAATTTAGTTTATAACAGACTTTAAATAGTGGGGAAGTCAGGCTTCCTGTGAGTAAAACAACCCATATAACATAGGGGTGAACAACAAGAAGTTTGAATCCATATAGCATACCACCAAATAGTGATGAAGCCAGACTTCTTGCTGTATTTTTACTAGTAAATATATAATCCTTTGTAAATACATTGTCCATTAAAACAACCCCATACCTCACAAAAAATCATATGCATGATAATGAATATAATAATAAACAAACTATGAAATTAAAAATGTTAATTATTTCTTTATCTACTTTATATGGAAATTTGACACCAGTAAAAAGATCATAAGCTAATGAATCTAATGCACCCACTATAAAAAAAATTCCTTCTGTCATTGGAGATCAGAAGAATGACTGAGATGCTCCTGTCTAATGTAGCCTGAGAACTCTGTCTGATTGTCATCCTGAAGATGAGTGCTCACGAATTCATCCATCAGGCTTTCCATATTGAGATCTTCACAAACAAACACCCTTTTTCATGGTTACAACCATGTACCAACAGTCCCCGCTGACATACCTGTCTTTCAGCGAGGTTTCGGGGCTGAATCACAGGCAGAATGGTTTGGGTTGAGAGAGAACGAAATTTGTAACTATTATGATTCATGAACACAAATCTTAGTGTGCATGAAAATTGGAAACTTAAGGTTTTCATACAGAGCACCACTTGATAAGTGCTCCTCGCTGCTTGAAATGAATAACCCTAAGCAGAATACCAAACCTACATTCAACGCCCTGGTTCTTCCATCAGATTGTGCTTTGAAATATTAGAGATAAAAAAAATGACTATTATTTCATCAAAATAATCTCATCCAAACACATCAGAACTGAGAGTATTAAGCTGATATGCAGTGCAAGTTGTGAACACAAGCATGTTGAAATCAAGTTTAATTCTGTCATGCATGTGATAAAACTGTTAGTGCATACCTGAGAAATCATTCCAATGACAATACATCTCCCATAAACTGCTAAAGCATTTAGACATATGTTGAACATTTCTCCACCAACAGATTCATAGATTAAATCAACGCCTGTAGGGTATTCCTTCTTAAGTACCTGCGATAAGTTTAAGCAAAAAATGTGGAGATAGACCAAAGAATAATCAATCAAATAGTCAAGGTATCTAAATTCTTTAGTTGGGTTGCATCAATTGTCATCAGATCATCAATATAACAGAATAATATATTTCTCTCTTTAGCTCCAACTATCCTTAACCAATAACAAAGAGGATGATAGCAAAAACTAGGATAACTATTCAATTGTATAATCATTGTCTTCCATATACATTAAACAAAAGCATAACAATTTTAATCTCCGATATCACACTTCTGTTGAGAAAAATAATCCTTCCTTGTAGTTGAACTAAAGCATGTTGTTCTCAGGTGTTGACAATATGACAACATGGTTGAAGTTAGGTATTTACCAAGTGAAATAAGCTTTGATTTTTTGCTTTTGGACAATATCATATAATGATATATATGTTTGCTAGGTAGGGTAGGCCAGATAGGGCTTTGTTGTAAAGGCTTTCGACTAAGAGATGGTTATCCTAAATCGTGTTTTATTGGCTAACTCAATTCCGAGCCTTTGCGTAGACTTACAATCGTAGTAAGCCAAGTGAAGTTGGGACCATTCAATGAACTAATTAGTCGACAAAATGCAAGTTCTAGATGAATAGGATGTTTCTATTCGAGCAATAATCAAGTGGATAGAAATCTAATTAACTTGAGGTGAAATCGAGTCAACTGGTGATATAACTATTGGTTTCCAATGATCACATTTGGCCATCTAATCTACTGGATAAAGCTGAAATGTATTTGTTAGAGTTATTATATAAACTCTTGAAGAAGGGCTAGGTTGCACTCGTAGCATTGTTGTGTTTCTTGTGTGCGAGAATTTGGAATTAGGCTCACTGTTACTGGACCATCTTTGTATCCTAAACATATTTGGACCTAAAAGTTAAATCAGTTGGCATGTAGTGTATAGCAGACCTAATTTTCTTACTAGTTCTTCAATCTGTATATACAAGTAAATGATACCTAAGATTCCTTGTAGTATTCATACTTTTCACATAATTAGTTATACCATTTAATTGGGGCTACAACCAATCACTACATGGAACTTTTATGCTATTGCATTGGAAAATCCTATAAAAGTAAACAATGCAACATATAGCAATAATTAGATGAGTTGTATTACAGTTATGTTATAATGGTCCGTTTTAAAAACAACAACAACCAAGCCTTACCCACTAGGTGAGGTCGGCTTGGTCCATTTTAAAAATTGGAAAAAAAAAGACAATGAACAGAATGTTGTAGACACATACATCCTTTATGTTCTCCTTCTTATAATCAATAACACGATCAGCTCCCAGTGACCTCAATAGCGAAGCTTTCTCTGCACCTCCACATGTTGCAACCACTTTATTGCCAGCCAGCTTTGCCAACTATTAGGAGAAACTATGGTTTAAGAAGTTGCATAATAGATGATAGTAAAACACAATGGTAAGATCTGTCTGTTAAAATTTGTGCCGAACCATTCTTCTATGAAATAAGCAGAGTAACATCCTACTTATATTATAGTCTACTCATTCTGTGTGTGAAAG
The DNA here is from genome assembly GCA_037177415.1 of Kaempferia rotunda. Taxonomy (NCBI): domain Eukaryota; kingdom Viridiplantae; phylum Streptophyta; class Magnoliopsida; order Zingiberales; family Zingiberaceae; genus Kaempferia; species Kaempferia rotunda. Next base: position 7,047 of record JBAMIB010219205.1, read on the forward strand.
ACAAAACTCATGCATATGGTTTCACAGGAGTGAGGAAATTCTAAAAGATAAGGACACTAGCACATATTAAATAGATGAAGCAAAGAGAAAGAATAAGATAAGAAACTTCATCGTCATCTATATTGCCAGGCCATGATAGTTGCGACAATATGTGGCCAACTTCCATCATTAAGTCTATAAGGGTATTTCGCTAATATTATTTAAATATCTTCAATCACATTCAATTAACATAGTTTTTCAGTCTCCCTTTAACTCTAATAACCTCAACTCTAACAATTCATCATACCTAACTATAAAATTTCTTGTGCATCTTTGAAAATATTTTTACGGACAAAACCTAATCGTCCCATTTTATAACATAGGGGCTACACCTAATTGCTCACAGCTAGTAGTAATTATGAGCTAATAATCTCACACTTCAATTTTAGCGTTCTCATTTCTAATCTATTAATTGCATTATACATGTTAATTTCCAACTGTTAAACACTGATTTGTATATAGGAGAGGATTGATATTAATAACTCCCCAAGATAGAACACTTGTAAATGCTAGTAATGGGATCCACTAAAGATGTAGAGGCAACTGCATTAGCTGCATGTTACTACTGGGTCCACAAGGAGTCAAATTTAACAGATTTATCCCTTGGTGCTGATACTGGGATTTCTAAAATAAGTTGAAAAACAATAATGTTTTATTGGTTTCAGCGTGTAACAATATTATCATCCCAACTTTACATCTTGAACAAGAACAAACACTAATCTGGGCAGTGCAGTATCATTATGCCACAATACTGGAAAGGGATTTGTACTACTGAATTGTCACATCAGCCATACAGTCAGTAGCACCTCTGTAAAGGGCTCAAAGAACTACTCACTGCCATGCTGGATACTACGAAAGGATTCAGGATCATTGGGATAATCCACAAGTATAGATATTAAGCCTCTATGGCAATGTTCATATAGTTCTTTTGACACAAACATGGCGATGCTCCAATGTACCCAGGACAGGGATATGGTCATAAGTAGGACAAGAATGGACGCATCATGATAATAAAAAGAAAGATAAAGGAAAGTGTATGATTTACTGTCAGCAATCAAACATATGCTCAGAAGGAAGACTTAAGCTGATGTACAACAAAGGAGAAATAACAAAGGACCCTTTCTCTAGGAAAAAGGAAAAGAGAGGACATTTAAATGACACACCTGAACTGCAAACTGTCCTGTTCCTCCAGCTGCTGCTGTGACTAGCACAACCTTTCCATATTCCATTTGTCCAGCCTAGAATTGATCCATGTAATGTTAAGAATGACTTGCAACATGTAACCTAGCAATAAATAAAATTAAGAAAACACTACGTCAAGGCAATGTGTGTGTGCCTTTGTGTTCAATTAAATCCTTGCGGAAAGGAATAAAAAAGGATGTCTATAATTGAGCAAGCATCCACACATATTATAACCAAATCATACCTTTTCTAAAGCAATTGAGGCAGTTAAACCTGATGTTAGCATGGCAACAACTTCAGCATCTGGTCTTGGCACAGGAAGTAAATGTTTTGCAGGTATCTACATAAGAAAACATAGTAACTGAGGAAAAATTGCAAGAGGATTTTTTTTCTTTAAATACAAATGCTAACAAAGCAGCTTCACCAAAAATAAGGAATGATGAGAACACAAACCACTGAGAACTCAGCATAGCTTCCAAAGGTCATGAATGCCACAGGAGTGCCCACTTTCAGATGGACTGAATCACCAACAGCAGCAATTATGCCAACTGCCTAAAGATGAAACTTAAGTAAGGAAATACCACTCATCTAGTAGCAAAGTGAAGAACCATACTTAAGCAAAGCAAAGATGCTGATGTAACAAAGGTCAATACTTCCACATCCATAGATGCTCCAATGGAGAAATATTACATGAATTGATAGGTCTTAAAAATCCAGAAGAGTTTAATTAAACACCTATAATTTACATACATATAAATACTCATTTTGGGAGTATTATGTTCATAATCGAGAAGAAAGTAACAGAGCAGGAAAGGTTAGCTTAGATTTCAGACAGTTAATTCAGTTTTGTGAAACATCAACTGGTAAAAATGGATATAATCAAACTTAGTTTATTCCCTTCTTTGTTTCGTTTTCCTTTCACTCCAAGTAAAAAATAAGCATACATTGTTCTTTGCACTGTACATGATCTGATTTGTTTGAATGTCAGATAATTGAGAAGCTATCCTAGCATTAGTTAACTTGCTATTCATACTAAATCAAAACTCTTTCTAGCGACTAAATGAATATGAAAATTCCAGTGTTGGTTGCCAGGAGCATTTGGTACACTACATTCTTCTAACTCAACCTGCAAGTCAGTGTGACCAAACACACAATCTATTTACTTAGTATGAATAGTAAAGATGCCCTTTAAACAAACCAAAAAAAAAAAAAACAAGTAAAATATGTAACATAGAAAAGAGAGAAAGATTCACAAACTCAGAGAGGGCATTTACAATATTAAAATATGAAATAAATAAGGGAATGATATAATAAAATGATGGTTACAGTCTGGATTAGGTAGAAAGCACCAGATCAAACGAGAATCTCTGAACTTAATTAAAAAGAATAAATTTACACCTAAAAAAATCAAGAAAATTCTATTCAATTTGGTTTGGTCTACATTCCTGCTGTTTGGTGGATTGCAGATTATGTAAGCATTGCCAATTATTTTTATTTTATATATTTAAACCACAGAAAGAGGAATGAAATGAAAAAAATAAGCATACAAGATAACAAGGGAAATTTACACCATAATAACCACTCCACGCACCATAAAAGTAACTTGGGAAATGAGCACAGCTAATACATCGCAAAGAGATACAAGAAAACTTAGGCATTAGAATGGATAAGGAATAAAATATAAAAAGGACAGGAGTTTGTAATGTTTACTCTGAAGAGAGAAATGAAAAAGTTGCTTGGAACATCTGTTCCCAACCAACACAGCCCATAGTTTCCCAGTAAACAATAGACCACGGACTTAAAACCATAATTTACAACTTGAACTAAGTAGGAGATACAGGAAGGCAAAATAACTAATTCTTGAAAAACAGTCTATAGCTAACAAATTACTAGATAAATTTACAGTAATTTGGAAAGATAGAGCTTGTTATTTGAAAGGGAGATCGTTTTTAGTATAAAAAAAATTTCCTGCAAAGATCTTAAAGTATAGCATACCTCAAACCCAGCATCAAATGGGAGGCGTGCAGCAACTTCATTATTGTTTCCTCCAAAATATCGTCCAGAGCTAAAGTTCACCTGCAGATTTCAATAAAAATCATATAAATTCGAAATGACACATGAAAGAAAACAGGATGTTAGCAAATATTGAGAATCGTACATCACTGGCATTCACGCCAGCATAAATGATTTTGACAAGAGCATTCTCTGGTTTTATAGGCAACTTCAAATGTGTTTGGACAACTCTAGTAGCAGATCGAAAATTGTGATCAAGAGTATGGACAATTCTACAATCACAAAAGACAATGATTAGACATAAACAGATGTCAAACAACAAATACAACAGAATTAAACAACAAAAAAGGTTGTCAAGTAATAAAAATATACAACTGTGGCACAGCCATACAGTAGACCAAATAGCTAACACCTGAACAATAAATATGCTAAGAAGTACAATTGAACCAGTTTGCCAAGATTTACCCCCACAGCGCAGCCACTATAACAGTTAGAGTAAACATCAAAACAGGGGCACTTAATTTTAGCTGGCTCATTCGTGTCAAAACTAAGAAACAGACAGTGCTGGTGGCAACAACACCCACAATTGAGATGAAGTTGTTTGCCATCCTTCTTATATGTTTTGTGCAAAAATTGTATTAAAAAATAGCTGTAGATTCAAATAATAACTAGTTGCAAAGATCGAATAGCTAGCATTTTGATTGTTAAAATGTCTCAATCTGCAATACCTATGTTGTGTTTCCAAGGAGGAAGAGGAAATATGAGAGAAAGGAAGAGAGTCAAGGAAAGAAGGAAATATTCAAATTTTTGTCTCCTCCCTTTTCTTATTTCTCTAAATGGAAGCACAACACTAATCACAGTTAACAAGAGATATGATGAATTAGCAAACAAGATTATATTACCAAATGATGAAACTTTATAAAGAAGAACAGTTATATAAATCGCCATTTGAGATTTTATGTTCTCAATCTACAGTGAAGAACAATGGCAATTCCCTTAAGTGCTACTAGGCAGAGAAAATGTGAGGGATACAAATGTTATAGGAAATCAGGGAGGAAAGAATTTTCTAGTTTGTGTTTCCATGGAGGGAAGCAAATACCAAGGTTTAAAATCTCGACCCGTGCCGAGGTTTTGGTCCCAGAGCGGAACAATACGATTTCGGTATCGTATCATGTCGATACAGTTTCAATATTATACACACACATACACAAGAATGTTAACCTGCCCGACGCTTCCTGCGCGACTATGAGCGACAGCCGACGTGGGTAATCTGACACGGCAAACTCAATTTTTTTAATCTCTCTCATCTGCATATAACAACCTTCTCTCTTTCATCTTAAATTAAAATAAATTCTCTCTTCTCTCTCCCATGACTGCATGCAACTAGTAGCTGCAACAATGTGTCAACCATGCAGATGAGAGAGGAGAGAGGAGAGAGAGAAAATGTATTATATGAAGATGAGAGAGGAAAAGAGAAAAGGTGTTTGTATGTAGATGAGAGGAGAGAGAGAGAAAATGTATTGTATGAAGATGAGAGAGGAAAAGAGAAAAGGTGTTGTATGTAGATGAGAGAGGAAAAGAGAAAAGTATTGCATGCGATGAGAGAAGCAAAGAGAGAAAAACTGTTGCATGCAGGTGAGAGATTAAAAAATTAGATTTTGGCTCGTCAGATTACCCACATCAGTCATTAGATATTGCTCACGATCGCTCATATAAGGTCGGGCAGGATAACATATATATAGTAACTATTAGATAAATATGTTTATGGTGTATAATTTAAAAATAAATTATATATTAATTTTATATAAGGTCTACATTATTAAACAACTTAATATTGTTAGAAAAAAATAATTAAATATAGTTTTCCTGATAGAAAATTGATCTATCAATAACTCCAATTAAAATTGATACATCATAATATGTTACTTTACTAATACTAAAAGAAGTGGCGTGAATTAGATGGAAGCATTGATTCTCGTAACATTCAACTTAGTTAACTCTATAGTTCTCCAACGCCTAAATTAAATAATCATAATTATATAAATTAATACAAAGATACTATTTTATATATAAT
>JBAMIB010219313.1:0-12354 GCA_037177415.1 Kaempferia rotunda
CCTACTTGTATCATGGGTCTTTTCAGATCTTTTGAATTGAGTAGTAATGATTCTGCACTGCAGTTTTTCAGATGATACTGACCTGCAGTGTTCTAGATCTAATTTTTTTTTTATCTGTTGGCCAAATTTGTGGATAAATAGGGAGTTTTGAGTTACTGGCGAGTATTCAGATTGGTTTATGTTGTGATCAGGTTTTTCCACTAATGTTTCTGGACTATAGCTTTTCAGAAATGCAGAACATTCAGTATATAAATGTGATGTAGGTTCACTTCTATTTCTGTTTAAATGATATTGTTCAGGTGATAATGTCTGGCAACGCTGATCACTGCTGATTGAACTTCTAGGCTATATTATAGTTTCAGCTCTTCTCAATTTCAATTAAGTTAGCTGCATTTTTTGATTGATAATGCTTGTTACTTTACGTTTTATTTTTGGTACTATGTGTGCAAAATATGCTGAATTATATTCTACGTAGATGGTTTTTTCTGTCGCTAAAATATAGAATCTAGATGCTACCAGGCCATCTGGGAGTTTACATCTTGAAATATTTAGCTCGCTGAACTGAAGTTTGGTTTTTGTACAGTTACATTTTCTTTTCTACTTTTTTTTTTTTCTGAGGAGGTTGAATGGCCTTGTCATTTATTTTTTAGATGTGGGAGATGAGTGAAAGTAACCTTCCAAGATTTTGAGTTCATTGAATATCTGTTATAATACTCCCCCATTGACGATAATTATGGTCCTTCTTCTTCTAGACTCATGACTGGTTTTCTTTGTTGTTGCTGATTTCAGGCTAAAGCTAGGGACTGATTTTCAGTATGTGCTAAATGTTAAAGGATCTTCACCAGCTGAGGTAATTGCAGTGGACTACAAGGCTACTCTAAAACCTGCACTTAATGCTCTTGCTGAAGAGATGAAGAAAATATCTGTCTCAAAGTTGGAGGAGTCAACTACTCTACAAGAACAATCAAGAAAAGATGCTAAAATGCTGGCAGATAAAAGGAGCATTGTTGCTTCTTTGCACTCCAAAATTGATGAGGTTCTTTCTCTTAACAATTGACTTTTCATTGATGCATCTCTTCCAGCAGCCTCATTTGCCTTGTGCCCAAAAAACAAAAAAAAAAAACTAACCTTGTGTCTACTCCTTTAATTGAAAAATGTGTTGCTGTATTAATCTCAATCAAAATATTTCTGGGTTGATAAGATTTTGTTAATATTGCCCCCTTTATCCTAGAAAGACTCAGCGGTTGTGTTTCTTAACTCTTGATATCGAAGCATATGAATTTTGCTTAAGCTTTATGTTTAACAAGTAAAGAAGGTTTTTTTTTTTTTTTAAATAGGGGATATCTCAGTTAGCTGATTTCTGCATCTAGCATGCAATAGTTTAAAACTATTGTTTGTCTTTTACTAAATGGTGGATATTTTAAGGGAGATTATATGTCGAGGTGGTCATTCTCGCACTTTAGAAAAAGAATTTTGTTCTGGAAGCCAATAACTTGATTATGATGATGACAGGTCAGTTATACTCCCGTTGAAACAAATAGTTTTCTAAATCATGTTTATATGTTTAGGTCATTGGAGCACTAGCTGCTTCGGACTAACGCAAATCCATATCTTGCATAGCACAATTTCTTTTAACCTCCACTGGCTGAAAGAAAGAAGGGTTGCAATGCTGAAAAATGATCTTGCGTGCATATGGTATGCAAATCAGACCATTTGTATTTAAGTTGTCTTGTTTTCTAGGCTGATGCTGGAATGATATTGCTAAAGAATGAAACTGAAGAACATGCAGCTAAATGCTCTGCAAAAGCTGAGAAAATGAGAGAGGAGTTTACAAAGAAAGAACATCAGCTGATTATGGTTGAAGAAGAGGCAGACGAGCTTTTAAAGGTAGCTTTATTAATGCCCTTGTTCTTTTATTAACACAACATAATAAATATACTTTTTTCTAGGTAATGCCATCCATTGCACACTGCATTCCTTTAGCAATTAATCACTGTCATTTTTGTAGATGTCTGAGAAGGAACTACAGGTTGCAACCAAAGAGGCCGATGAAGAAACTCAGATGTGCGCAAGTGTACTGTTGACACTGATTGATGATGTATCGGAATACAAAGAATTCAAGGAGTCTAACATCTCAGAAATGAAGACAGGTCTAGCTCAAACTGCTGATTTTGTGGCTTCTTTATCAGCAAAGTTTAATCTTTCTAACTTCCATAGAGGTGACCGGAAACGAGTGAAACGAGCTTGTTAATGAAGAAACTCTGACGGTTTTACTTGGTGTAATAATTTGGAAATTGGAATGCTTGGTTTAATTCAAAATCTATTGCAAACCATCCTTGATTCTGAATAACTTAAACAGGTTACTTCTGCTCTCTTCACATCATTTGGGATTTGAGTTTTCTATGCATATGATGTGAGTGATGAATTTCTATTTGGGGTTCTTCCATACTCGCCGTGTCATGCTGCATGCACACTCCGTGAGCTCTAGCATACTTTTTTAAAAATTTTATTTTATAGTTTAGGATTTAGAGTTTAAGGTTTAATATTTTATTTAAGTGAAAGAAAATTAAAAAATTAAAAATATGTTCGGTATTTAAATTTTAGTGACAAGAACTTTAAATTTATACACTAAATTTAAAGACAAATAAAATCGGTCTAATTTAATGATATTGAATTTAATTTGGGTGCAAATTTAATGATTAAATTTACATTCGGTCATTAAATTAATATACTGATATTTAATATTTGGTTATCGTAAATTTATTTTATGCTAACTAGTTATCAAAATTTCATTCCATCTTTAATTAGCTATCAAAATTTCATTCTGTAGCTAAAATCTATTTGTGTTTTAAACCAGTTAGTCTTTCTGATTTAAATTATTTTTTATTTCTTGAGGCACGCGAGGAAATAAACTAATTTAGTCCATATTTTTGTTTAAAATGGGCTGGGTTTGAGCTTCGAATGAGGCTCGTCATGCAATGGCCTAACATGGCAGTGCGGTGCTATATTTCACCGAGCTTGTCCTCGAACTTATGTTGGGATGATAACTTCATCCAAACTCGATGAAAAATTCAATATTTAATTTAAATAGACAAGAGTATAAAGAGACTATCGATATTTAATATCTGACCATAATATCATATATATATATAAAATATTTTTTTAGAATAATAATATTTGGATAGAAGAAAAAAATTATAAGTATAAAATAAATTCGATCGTTTAATAGGCATGGATATACTCATTGGATATTCTATATCTGATGGGTATAGAAACGAAGGATATAGAATCCCTTGATCTATTGTCATCCCTATCTTAGGCCAAGTTTGAGCTAACTCCATGAGCCCACTAGTAACCACATCCTGAAGCTCTTGATTGAGAATAAACATAATACACCTAAAGTACAGTCTCACAAGCAACCTATTTCTATTTTACCCTTGGAGTACAGTTGAGTTGATGACTGTGGAGTAAATGTTAAAGCATCGACATTCGTGGATACTTTTGGAGAGCTCATTGGTTGCCTCATCTGCGCCACGTTAAAAAGTAAAGAACCCTATATATTTCTTCACTATCAAAAAACCTCTTAACAACTTTTTCATGGGTCCCACATTTTTTCATTATATATATTTCTCTCTTTTTCATATTTTACCTTCTATATAATTAAATTTTTATAGAATTTAACTCCATAAATTGCTAACACTCGGAATAACATTGTTAATTAAGATAAAATACATAAATATTATTCTACATCAAATAAGAAATATAAGATTATCACAATTAATAAATTATTTTTTTACTTATTACAACCATAGCGTACCCAAATATGTTCAACTAAACCGGCTCGAAGTTGATGATGCAATTGATTATCACGTAGCTCGCAATTTCTTTGAATGTATTCTTGGAATTTTTGAGTGGAGCCTTGAAATATTTGTGACAGAGGGTCTCCTTCATCATCAGACCAATTGACTGCTGCATCTCCTTCATTCTCAATAATCATGTTATGCAAAATAATACATGTATACATGATATCCTTCAAATTATCCTTATACCAAAATCGTACTGGACCCCTTATCATTGCCCATCGAGATTGAAGCACTCCAAATGCCCGCTCAACATCTTTTCTCGCGGCCTCCTGTCGTTCCTTAAATATTTTTCTCTTGGAATCTTGGGGACACGGAAAGCTCTTGACGAAAGTAGCCCATTCCGGATAGATTCCATCAGTTAGATAGTATCCTTTTTGTATATTGTGTATTGTTGACAGTAAAATTTACCTCGGGTGCATTTCCTTGCAAGACATTGTTGAATAAAGGTGATTCATTAAGCACGTTGATATCATTACGTGACCCTGCAATTCCAAAAAAGGCATGTCATATCCATAAATCCGCAGATGCGACTGCTTCAAGCACAATTGTTGGAACTCCATGATCTCCCCGAGTAAACTGGCCTTTCCAAGCGACGGGACAATTTTTCCATTGCCAATGCATACAATCAAGACTACCCAACATACCAGGGAAGCCGTGTCTCTGTTCATGCATTTCAAGCAAGTGTTGGATATCAGCAGCATTAGGTCTTCTCAAATATTGAGCCCCGAACACTTCAATTACACATCGACAGAAGTTGAATAAACATTGGATGGTTGTTGTTTCAGCAATCCGTAGGTACTCATCATAATGATCAGCAGGGGCTCCATATGCCAATTGATGAATAGCCGCTGTACATTTCTGAAGCGGCGACAAACCTTTTTTTCCTGTCGCATCAACCTTCCATTGAAAATATTCTGAATGACTTTTCAAGACATCGACTATACGAAGGAATAACCCTCTTTGCATTCGGAATCGACGTCGAAATATATCATCAGGATATATTAGCTCATCAGAGAAATAATCGTTAAAAAGACAAGTATGTCCAACTTCACGATCTCGATTTAAATATCTTCTCGTCTATGTTCTACCGGAAGAACTTTGAGCTCTTTGACATACCATTTGTTGTTGCTCATGTAGTTGGAACATTCTTTGTTCATCTATATCCTCCACATTTTTCTTCAATTCATCGATCCAGAATTCACAGAGCATAAATCGATCTAGATTTTCAACCATCAAGTCTTCTCAGACATTTGCGTTGTAGAAAGAAATAGAGAATTGAGAAAATGATAAGAGCAATGAAATATTGAGTGTATATTTATAGAAAAAAAATTTCAATAAAAAAAATTGAACGTTGAACAACCACCAAATTAACCATTGTTCAACGTCTCTTCGCCAACTCTTCTTCTAAGTTTTTAATCAACTCAATATTTTTAATTTTTTAATAACAAATATTAAAAAAAATTAAAAAAAAACAAAATAGACAAAGAACCGACTCCGTAAATGCAGATCTGGTTCTTATAAATGAGTTCCCACGGTGGGTGCTCTGACATAACTCTATAAAATTGAAGTTATTATTAAAAAATAACTCATCTATATAATAATAGTTGTTATTATAATATAATTAAATTTAACCACTTGAGACATAATTATTCTAAAAATGAGTTTAAATTAAAATAAAAAAAATCAACTTCACAGGGCAGGGCCTTTTTCAAAAATGAGTTAATAATTTGATTAACCAAAATTGAAACGCCGAAGCCGAATCCTTCGACTGCGGAAGGTGTTTGCCCTCGACAGCGCCAGAAGAAGACGGCGGCGCGGCCAATCTTGTAGGAGCTGCGGCGGCGTAGATAGAGTTCCTCTTTCCAGATCGATTTGGGCCGTAGGATCTCACCATAGCAATCCCGCAGCCCCCCTCTTCCTTCCACATCATTTCACTTCTTCGTGGGTTTTGTGGGGAAGAGGATCAGCGATGTCCGTGGGGCGGTTTGCAGCTCTCTTCCGACGGGGAAAAACCCTACCTATCACCTCTCATCTCAAGAACACACCTTGCCGCGTTCCCAGCGGAAGTTCATCCTCCCCATCTCTGCCGCCCCCTTCCCACTTCGTCGCATCAGTAGAATCCTTCCAGAAAGGATTACGCAACAGATTCGCCTTGTTCTATGGGTTCAAAACCAACCCCAAGGTCTGGCATTAATGTAACTTCTTGTGTTCTCCTACTTTACTCTTGATCATCCTGCGTGGTTTCTTTTTCGTGATCGTTCGCAAAATTGTTGTGGTTTTGATTAATTGTTTCATGACTTCTCACAGTTATTGCTCAAGGATCATGTGTTTCCCACTTAAAAATTTGTTTTTTTTTGTGCGTTAGATCTTTGTTTTATGTGGCTAGTAGGATTTTCAAGATACTTGTGGTTAACTTGTTGTTTATAAGTTCGAGAGATGAGGTTAAAATACAGTTGACAGAGTGACAGAACTACCAAGATTATCAGAGCAAAAACACAGGAAACTTTAAAATAGTGTCAAAGGATATAATAAAGTAGGACAAAACTAATTTCTAACAGAACTTGGAATTTGTCCATGCCTCTAACCTGCAGCTACATGGAATACTGAACGAAATAAGTTCTTTTTGCATATGCAATTTGCTTGTCCAGTTAGTGGTTCAGCAAATTAGATAGTTATGACCTATGTTTATATCATAAATGATTAGCAATTTCTCATTCTAATCAGTAATTTTCAGATCAACATCATCTATTTAAGAGCTTTTAAGTGCTATGATGTTGTCTATTTTATGGCCTGGTGGCTAACACTTCTTAAAGTTGTTGGGTGGCTCTGCCATTCAGTATTAGCTCATTTGTAATTCATTTCAGTTTCCAATTTTTTCTTTGAAAGTTTGTTTTTCGATGTAGAACAATTTATGTTTGTTCTACCATTTCAGATGAAATTAGCTATACATTAAATTAAGCTGAAACTGTAGTGGTTCCCATTGTCGATTCTTTACCGTTGGACTTTGTTAGTTGATTAATGCTTCATTTTATTTTAGTATCAGATCATGATATGCATCAAAATAATTCTTATTTTCTCCTCTATTGCAATGTGTTCCATTACTACATGTTTCATGTATAATAATAGCATGCCCATTGATAACACAATAATATTCATCAACTGCTTCATGACTGGACTGTCTGTCAAAGTTTTTCTGGTAAAAGTGTGATGTTTTTGTATGAGAAATCATACCTTTTCTCATCTCCTTAAAATTCTTAGCACTCTAGACAAGCCTGATAGCTATTGATGTGTTTTCTTTTAGAGCGTATATGGAAAGTCCTCGAGAAACATGTCCACTACAATTCCACTGGCAAACTCCAGTAATGCAGAGTTAGGGAATGCAGGTCTAAAATTGCTTGTCAATAAAGGGCCTCATGCTCAGAAAGTGGTTGGAATATGGCTATTTGGTTGTGCGGCCTGGGTCTTTAGTTTAGTCGTATTAGGTGGTGTGACTCGCCTGACACGTTCTGGTTTGTCCATGACTGATTGGAAGTTCACTGGTAGTCTACCTCCTTTGTCAGAAGATCAGTGGTTACTTGAGTTTGAGAAGTATCAGAAATCTCCAGAATACAAGAGGTAAGACATTATGGTACATACCATTCTGTTTTACTTGCATGCAAGCCTGATTTTCTGCCTAATCTTGAACCATTGATGCTTCAGTTGCTTTTAATGCTAGATTTTAATTTGTTGTATCTTAATTTGATTTGAAATTTATAGACAGCTTCACAAGAAACCTTTGGTGTATTTGCAGTTTTGTAGGCACATATTCATTAAGTTTGCCAATAATTTCCAAATGCTTAAACTCTTAGGTTGGCATAGTAAAAAAATCACATTTGTGAAACCTTTTACATAGATGTTTTTTTGTTATTATAAATATTACCCAACTGCTAGTTGTTTGACCCTTTTCTATTTTTTTTTCCGGGAATGTTTCTATGCCATGTTGTGATGCTCTTACAGACTCTCATTCCTCATTGCTGCCAGTATTTTAGTGTCATACTGCTTATACTAATACGTTATCCATATATTTCATGATTTCTTTGGATTTAGCAGATCTCCGTATCAGGTATAAATTTGACAAAGACATCAATTATTATTTGTAGGCTTGTATATTTTGATTAGAAGAATGCAAGTTGTACCTTGACCAAAGTATATATATCTTTCCATCTTGCAATAACTGGAAGTTATGATGTTACATTAGTTTCCGAATGCTTAAACTCTTAGGTGTGGTAATAATGGAAATCACTTATGTTGTTTGGGCATGGTGAAAAAAATGTTCGTGGAACCCCTTTTACATTGTCACAGATGTTCTCTTAGTAATTATATATATTTTCCAGCTTCTAGTTGTTTGGCCCTTTTCTATGTTTTTTGGCAACGTTTCTATGCTATGCTCCTAAAGACTGATTCCTCAGTGTTGCAAACTATGTGTTACTATGTTGTGATTACCACGGACTTGGCAGATTTCCATTTCAGGTATAAATTTGACAAGGACATCAATTTGTAGGCTTGCATATTTTTATTGAAGAATGCAAGCTGTTCCTTGACCAAATTATATATATCTTTCCATCTTGCAATAAGTGGAAGTTATGATGTTACTTTAGTTACTTAATTTGGTTTGCATGTCAGCCTACAAATTGATGAGCTATAAAATATGATGCAACACCAATTCTTGCAGAGTTAACAAAGGAATGTCTCTTGAAGATTTCAAGTTCATTTATTGGATGGAATATGCCCACCGTATGTGGGGTAGGGGTCTTGGAGTTGTGTTTTCTTTACCATTTATGTATTTTCTTGCAAAAGGTTATATCACTCGCCAACTAGGAATTAGACTCTCCGCTCTTTTTGCACTTGGGGGTGCTCAAGGGCTCATAGGTTGGTGGATGGTTAAAAGTGGTTTAGAGGTATGACCAATACTAACAATGCCATCTATGTACGACTAGATATTTTCCCCCCATTTATATGCTTATTTCTTATGCAGGAACCTTCTTCAGAATATGTTCAGCCGAGAGTTAGCCCTTACCGTCTTGCTACTCATCTTACATCTGCATTTGCCATCTACTGTGGCATTCTATGGACTGCATTATCTGTAGTCATGCCTGATCCACCAAGTGAAACACTAGAATGGCTTTGCGGAGCGGGAAGAGTTCGTAAATTCGCTCTTCCTGTTAGTGTCCTTGTAGGCATAACTGCCATCTCAGGTGCTTTTGTAGCGGGTAACGATGCGGTATGTGAATATTGGGTTAAATATTCATTATGGTTTCATTCTTCCTTTATTTTTTCATTCTTTTGATGTTAGGGACATGCATATAATACATTTCCCAAAATGGGCGACACTTGGATTCCAGAAGACATCTTTAGCATGGATCCACTAATACGCAACTTCTTTGAAAATACGGCTACTGTTCAGGTAAAGCTCGCAACAACTGTCTTATGAGTATGCATCTTTTTCTTTGTTTGGAAACGCTAAACAAATCCTATTTTCTATCATATAAAGAAAGTGATTACTAGTGGACACTGCCAACACTCATTATGGAGTTCGTGTTGACTATTAAAATTGAAATAAACATCACTTGTTTATGCTCGATATATATGTTCTTAATTTCTGCAAAACTACACTAATTCATCCTCCTATAAATATGCTACTTTCTATACTGACAGTTTATATGGGATAAAAAAAAATGCTTTGTGCCCCTGCATTTTTATTCTAATTCATCCTTGCATCAATATCTTTTTCAAATCAATTAAGCTCACCTTCGTTCATTTAGTAATTCTGCCAATTGCAGCTGAACCATCGAATTCTTGCAACAACAACACTGGCATCAATCGGTGGTTTGTGGTATGCTACTAGAAAAATGGATATGCACCCTGCTGTGCAATCTCTTATCGGAAATACATTGGGGATGGCAGCACTTCAGGTATCTTTAGTTGATAGCTATGCCTTTTGTACATCCATACATTATTCTTTACCGTCCAGCACAGTTGAATTTCCTCTTTGGTTTGTTCATAAACCTCAAATAGTTGTGAGTTGATATCTCTAGATCCATGCATTGTTTTTTATTATAGGTGACATTGGGGATATCAACACTTCTAAGTTACGTTCCGGTCTCACTGGCATCAGCACATCAAGCAGGTGCATTGACGCTAATGACGTTGATGATAATACTGACGCACACGCTGAGAAGGCCTTCCCCCACACTACTCAGGTCACTCATGTCCATTCCTGGTAAGATGAAGAGCTAGTTAGCAATACTAAATTCCATGAGCCAGTCGGATTCAGGTCAGTGAGATCTCTCCATTCGATAAATTATGAAAATAAAGATACGTTTTTAAGAGAGGCTCTGGATACATTTTTTACTCTGAATCAGGCATTGCTGGTACAGTGAATCGATAAACTTATTACATTGCCGCAATAAGATATATTAACAGACTTGTAGCTGTGGTAAAATGCCATACTTTGTGTTAATGTAGCCCAAATGCCCTTAAAATTCGGTTCTTCAAGTAGAAATAGCAAGAGTAGTGAAGTAAACACAACAATGTCCATTAAGTTATATTCTTTAATTGTTCTTTGTAGTTGTTGTGCATTATGTTCCAACTGAAGGAATATTTTTGCTACTAAATTCCATATTATGTTCCAACAGAAGGCTTTTTTATTCATTTATAGCATTCTAACAAATTAAACATATGAGCTATTTGTATGAATTAGACTAAAAATACATTTTGGTTTGTGAAAAAACTATGAACCCAATGGCCTTGTCGCAAAATCATTGCTTGAACAATCACCCAAATGAGCTTAGAGACCTTAACAACAATCTCCCTATCCCCAAATCATCTCTCAAAACCAATCTCACATGTCACTATTCTTAATCACAATGTCCTCTGTCTCTAATTTAAAATCCTACTTTCTTTTTGGCGATTAGTATTATGATATCTCGCATCTTTTTGTTCATTGTAAGCTTAAATTATAAAAGGTTTTTATGAGATCGTTAAGGGGGTTGAGTAGTATTTTGGTTTTTCTTTCAAAAATTATGTATTTTAAAAACAACTCATTAATTTAAATATACAGTGAAGTTAATTGTTGATTTTAATTATTATATTTTATAATAACGAGTTTAACTACGAAGAATAATTGCAAAAATGAAAAACAAAATGACACGGTAAATTTAACGTGATTCAATAACTCAGTAGTTTATTAGGTGAATCACTCATAGGGATTCAAAAATGAATCTGACTTGTATTTCAAAATTCTTGTTGACTGGGACTTCAAAATTCTTGTTGATTTCTTGATAAGTCATTGCCTAGTTGTACAATAGCTACTCTCGTCCTAGAGTTTCAAATCTCTTTCTTACAACTCTCAACTTCATCGACGAAATTTTATTTTGGATTTTTAGGTTCTGCCTAATATTTGATCTGTTCGACGTAGTAGAACTTCTTATTTGCTGATCCTGTTAGAAATCTAGGAAGATGGAACTGTCGGTGATGGGTTTAGAATGTTGACTGAGTCATCACAATTCGGAAAGAAGAGGAGTGAGCTGTCCTTTAGGTTGACTAAGACGTCTGAAGGCTTTTGGTCAATGTTCCCTGCAAGTAGCGACCGTCTCGGTCTTAGCACTTCGATGTTCGAGGTAGATTCTAAAAATATGTAGTAAGGAGTAGAATAAATGATAGAATAATAAAGTGCGATGCAAGATAAATATAGGAAACATAGCCTGGTCCAGGGGCACTCTCGGATAGATTGGTGAGCTGGTTGTGTCGCTGATCGAGTCGTCGTGATCCGGAGGAGTAGATGAAGGTGAGCTGAATGAGGAACTGTATCTGTGAGTCACGGATCGGAGCATAAAAGTGGCTAGTAGGTCGGGACACCAGCGGGGGTGGGATCTGCGTTGGGACCGTGATGATGACTAGATCTAAAGCCGGCGGAGGTCGGATCTACGCCGAGAAGATGATGGTGGCCGGATCTGCGCCGGGACAGTGATGGTCGGATCTAAGCCGGTAGGGGTTAGATCTGCCATGGGACGCTGATGGTGGTCGGATCTAAGCCGACGGGGGATGAATTTGCACCGAGATAGTGATGGTGGCTGGATCTAAGTTGGCGAGGATCAGATCTACGTCGAGACGGTGATGATGGTCAAATCTAAATCGGCGGGGGCCGAATCTGCGCTGGAACGGTGATGGTGGTAGAAGGAAAGGAGAAGAGGAGTGTTGAAGGTCGCCGCGTGATCAGGAGCCGAGGGAGAGGATTGATGGCGGTCGCTAAGAAAAAGAGAGCCCTCCCTCTTTTTCATGAACAGTGTCTCCTTTATAGAAAACCCCTAACAATAAAATGACCAAAATACCCCCTTACCTATGTGTCCTCTTCTATAGGGGCCACCTGATATTAATGCATCACAAGCCTCCCCTTCAAGTCTAGTCGAAGGAGACGTGAGTCCGACTGACTAGATAGTCGATCACCATGGTT
>JBAMIB010219530.1:0-10052 GCA_037177415.1 Kaempferia rotunda
CGCTGGCCGCCCAGCCGGTCAGCGCCCGCCCACCGCCGATGGCCTCCGCCCGCCTGGACTCACCCACACTATACCCCGGGGGAAGGTGAACCCATTGGGTATCGCCTGTGAGAGATTGTGAGGGAGGGCTTCGGCGGCGGAGGAAAGGAGAAGGAGACCAAGTGTGGGCTTCGGCGAGAGAGGGAGTGGGTGAGGGAGGCCTTCAGCGGTGGAGTAAGGGAGAAGGAGAGCGCGAACAAAAATCACGGCGGGAGGTGGAGGCGGCGATTTTTCTCACGCCAGAGAGAGGAGGATGATGTGGAAAACGCCACGTATGTCTGCTGCACAAAACCGCAGCAAATTTACCACAGCAGATGAATATTATATATATATGAAACAACTTCGTGAGCAGAAAATAAAATAAAATTCCGTAACTTCATTAAAAAGAGTAGATTTCCTTTCAAAAATAAGAAAACAACACTTTAATTTGTGCATGAGATATTGTATACGTAGACATCAAGCTGCACTTACGAATTGTCATGATGTTTTTTCATTTTTCACAACTTCCATATTCCAACCATAGCTGTCGTCGCCCAGATTCCCCATCAAGTATGTCGTCCGCCAAGAATTCTTGAAAGGTACTCCGAATTCTTGCAGATCCAAATTCTCAGGCAAGTCCGATCTCAAGTTAGTATTACTGCTACCGATGGAAGGGTTGTTGGCAGAGGCAGTGGATTTGATACTGTTGCTTCTGCTTTGCGCTGCCAGGTACCAGGGAGGTTGTTATTCCACATAGTTTGCACCTCTATTCCAATTTTCATTCCTTCGGCACCCATCCGGAGTGAGTTGCTGCCATTCGGAGAACTGAAGGATTGTTGTTCAGTCCTCTTGTTCCTCAATTCATGCAGCATCTGCTGAAGCACATGCTGCGGTAAGTGTTGGTTCATCTCTGAACCAAATGGCAGTGGCTGTTGTTCAGGTAACTTATTCACAGATGCATCAGTCAGAGAAGGCAATGCAGAACCCTGGATCGATGAGGGCTGTGTGTGTTTGGAACCTCTAGGCGAACTCAAAGCATCCTGATAGAACATACTTTGCTTTAAATTAGAAGGATTCCTCAGCAAACTCTGGTAACTGTTTGATGCATGAACGTTCTGCTGGCTGTTGGTTAAACCTTGGCCGGCTATGAGATTTTTGTTTATGTAACCACTTAGGCCTGGATTGTTGCTTATGACCTTATCCAGAGACTGTTCGCCTATCGAACAATGAGCACTCATCAGCATCCCTGGCTCCACTTCCAGGAGCTTCGCAGCAACATGTCTTGGATAGTTCTTCAAACTCTCTACAAAATAAATAAATACATAAATATTCTACCATCGGCTATAGAAACTGTAATTGCAACTTTTTCTATTCCAATCCTTTCGACAAATTATACATTAACCACAATGTTCAAAACCACTCGGTGGTATCATTATATGAATCAGATCTTCAAATACTAATTTTAAGTTGGGATAAAATCTTGTCATCATTATATAACGCTACCAAAACTCAAGAAAGTTTTAACCATGAGTATTTCCGGCAGAAATTAGAATATAATATAAGATCAATAGATAAGAATAATAGCTCAGTGTGCAGTTAACAATGTAATCGTGCAAACAACGCGTACCAATTGCCCCAACCTTCTGCTCCTGGCTAAAATCAATCAGGTCCTTCATGCTACAAACAACTTCAGCTATCTGAAAAAGCAAGTAAACAATCACCATTTACAAAGACATGCACCATGAAGTTGCTTGCATATAATGAATGGAAAAAATTGAATCATGAATTACCTGCAAGCACCGGACAAATCTTTTTGAGAATCCCAAGTCATTTACTGATTGTGAATCCAAATTTCTCGCTAGCTGTCTACTGGCTGCTGCAAACCTAAGAAAACAATAAACCAAGGCCCAGAAATGTCAGGCAAATAAGAAAAGCATCTAATGTGATATGCATGGAGATGACATTTTTATCATACAGACAGAAACAGCATACACGTACAGACTCATAAATGGTACTGATCATGTCAAACTAGCACGCAGAAGGGTTCCTTTATGCATTAGCATAGACCTAAATTTGTCATTACCAAGCTCCTGTTGAGTTTAATATGTTTCTGCATCATAATCTTCTCAGAGTATTTGTAAGCTTAACGACATGACTTTTCGGAAACCTATATACATGCCAAATTAAATGTCCCGGTGGTACACATTATCTAGACTGGTAATCAAGCTTTCATAAATCAGAAATATCATAACAAGATTAATCAAAGATGCTTTTGTCATAAGTGTCATATATTAAATGCAGCTTTCACAACCAGACAAGATAGCTTACCAAGAAAATAATTAAAATAAATCAAAATGCATAGATGATAATCTGACTAAATGATTTAAAGAGAATATTAATGAACAGTAATTATTTTACATCACATATTGAGCATCAAGCTCTATGCTTGATGTAGAAATCAAACTTTTTGAGAAAGCAACTTCTTCTACGATGATCTGTGTTCCACTCAGCCAGAGGCACCTGAACTGGGATTTCACTGTCTAAAATGACAAGGCCCAGCATTATGGTCTTTCAAGAACCGCATATCATCCGGCATGGATCCGTATGCATAACCTAATGGTTTCTTTAATCATTGGATATGAATTTAAAAAAAAAAACCTTACACCATTGGATATGAATTTTTTTAAAAAAAAAACCTTAAAACAAACATTTTAGCCGACAGTTGACATTTGCCCCTTTTCATCTTTATAATAGTAACCTTCTCACTCATTTCATTCATACAACTGTTCCATTCAGCTTCAAGTACTCGAACCTGTTAACCTCAAACAATCTCTTAATTGTTTATAGATTCAGGTGCTGCTTTGGTTTAGTAGATAATGGTCTTCAAATTTAAGTTTTCATTCAAAATATCTTACAAGAAGTAAATCCTACAGTCACATACAAAAAATGGTGTATGCCACCCACAACATGTGCATTAAGACCTGAGTTTTATAACGAGAATGAGAGGATTAGGTGACACGGACCTGTTGACAGATTTGTTTAGCATAAGCAGAATACAATGGACTCATCACACAATGAAAGAACACTGGACCATAACAAGTAATTACCACAATCAATTCATTAATTTCATAGGAACTCAGG
This sequence comes from Kaempferia rotunda, assembly GCA_037177415.1. Taxonomy (NCBI): domain Eukaryota; kingdom Viridiplantae; phylum Streptophyta; class Magnoliopsida; order Zingiberales; family Zingiberaceae; genus Kaempferia; species Kaempferia rotunda. The sequence goes on from JBAMIB010219530.1 coordinate 3,160, forward strand.
GAAAAATGTACTGAATAGGGAAAAAAAGAAAGAAAAAAAAGGACAAAGGCAACAAGAAAGAGGATGTATCAGCAGCCACCTAGCACCTGAATATTATGAACTTGAAAAGTCGCACCTTCCAAGCTAAAAAAAAAAGTACAATTCTAGCTGAACAAACAAGGTAATTAACATGGGATTTAGGACAGCTTATAATTTCATAGTTCAACATGAGAGGAAAGCTGTTGAATGGAAACTGATTGATGCATTATGCAACCTGATGTCAGCTGATCAGGTGTGTGAGGGCAATTTGACCATGCCAAGGGCACAAGCTTCCAGAGAAACAATCCCACACTGAGGTGATTTATGAAAAGCCTTGCAGTAAAGCAGTGACTTATTAAAACCTGCTGAATTGGTTATATATTTTATCGAACTAACCTAGCAAATTCCAACCAAGTGTATATGCCTTAGTGATTCCAGATCTTTCACCAGTTGCAAGTCAATCCTAAATAGACAAATATGGATTGGTTCTATTTGTATGATGTAGACTTTTCACTCTATAAACAAAGCATCTGTTGTGCGGTTTATGGTGTATCAAAAGTGTCCTGATGGCTTACTTAACATTTTGAATGGTATGTAGGCTTGACAAGTACACAACTGAAATTGATTTGTGCGGCTGTGAGTACAGTAACACTTTGAAGTACATAAACATTGATTCTTCTTCAACTTTAGCCCCTGTTTTTTGTGTCTCTCTTCTTTGTTCTTCATCTTTGTTGCTTTGGAGATATGTAAGTTATTTTTGTGTTTCTATAATAGCTGATGATAGAGATATATTGTATCACTAGAAACTAATATCTGAACAGCACCGCAACCCTATAGAAAGCAATAGAAACAATGCAAAAGCAGAAAATATGATGGACACAACTGGCAAGGAAGTAAATCAAGGGCATGTGAAGCCTATCTTCTTGACATGCATTCGAGGCATAACTTTGTTGCCACTAGATATCATTGTTGGTGCAATCATACCCCAAGTGGTCAAATTCGACCATATGGCTTAAATTAGGTTCACATTGTTGTTAATGATGGTGTGTCTCAAGTGTGCAAGTGAAAGATACTTGGCATTGATATTGCAGATGGATAAAAAGTTCAAGTGCAGGAGCAATGAATGGAATCCAAGTGGGTCGAGATGACCAAACATTTGGTTGCTGGAAAAGGAAAATCCAACATGTGTTGGCACATAATAATCCAAGTGGTCTGGAATTAAGTCGAGGTTGAACAGATGTTGGCAAATGAAAAGTCGAGGTTGAACAGATACATAGCACACAAGAAGTCCTAGAATTAAGATCTCTTAGCGTGCGAGTTGTGAGAGATTATAGGTTACATGTATTTTGGGCATTGGATAGATCTCCTACTTAGGCAAAAATTCAACCAACAACCAGATGTTTGTGTCAAAGTTGATGTTAGTCAACTCGTGGTCACATGCATTTGACTAATATGTTAAGTCAACTAAGAAGTTGATTCCCGCTCACAAACAAAATGGTTCTATTTTGGTGAATGATTATTCAGTCAACTAAGCATTATTAATTGACTAGAGATTCATTTCTACCGAACAAAAAGTCTTGTTACATGATTCAACTGATGTCCTAATTAATCATATAAGCATTGGAGTGCAAACTTATAGCATCAGTAGATATCGTTGTGTCCTATATGGATACAGACTCTTGTAAGCATCAAGTAGCATGGTGGCTTAATTTCAGTAGCATTGGTCTTATTTTCCCTGGCACTAATACAATTTTGGTTAAAACTAGCATGTCAATACCGTTCAAACCCATCCATAGCAGTTCAGTCTAGGATCAATGTCTATAAATATCTAGGCTAGAACCATGAATAATACAATCATTAGACAATTAACTCTAATTAATTAGCATAGAGATTTCTCATCATTAATCATAGATATCATTATTTAAATATCAATTTAATGCTAGCTGGTCAACCACAGAATTTTAGCACAAGGCCCAGAAAAACTTCATGCATAAAAAATTTGGCTTACATATTGCAGCTGGACTGTAAATCTTGATGTGAAATTCCGGCACTACTATTTTCAGTTACAGCTGTTTGATATTTTTGAGCAACTTGCAGAACTTGATTAACCTGAACAAATTATTTCATTTAAAGCACCAGATTAAAATCCAAGACTAATAATTCAAATACAAGCATAAGCGAAAGATCTTTGAAAAATTAAGACAATTTAGGTATTTTTTGCTCATGAATGTCATATTTCATGCAAGTCCCTTTTATTGTTTTCTTCACATGCAAGATATCACTTTTGCATGACCCCTCCAATACTAGGTGTTTATGTATGCCCCAATGCTACGATGAACCTAGATTTCTAACGGTTTGTGAAATATATAGCTAGAATAAATCAGGGAATATCAGAATAGACCAAATAAATAGTAGTCATTTTGACAAGAGTTATACAAAAGACTAATCAAAGCCAAATAAGTGTAGCTAGTAGCCATCTGAGCATGCCCACAAAATAAGAGAGCAAGCTGCGGGAACATACATAATGTTGAAGGAGCCAAACTAGAACAAGAAAATCATGAGAAATGCCAAGGATAGTAGTGGGAGAATTATCCAATAAAATGTGAGACAACAGATGTAGAGAGGAGCTGAGCATTGAGCATGCAGTTGGGTTTGGAATGTGAGCGGTCAAAACTGTTGAAGAAAAAATGGATGAGGAGCCACAGCATCCATCTGCCAGTGATTAAGCTAACAATAGAAAGAAGCATTAAACAGCCCAATAGTTAACCTAACGTGAATATTTCATCAAACGAAGACCAGAACCAAATAGACAAGGTGGAAATACCAAAACAGCCCTTGGCAAACAATATGGATTAAATGAGTTTGAAAGCATTGAGAGAGAAATGGGGCAGGATTGGGTGTTTTTCAAGACTGATCATGATCAAAATGACGATACTGTCAATTAGCCCAACACGATCTCAGCTACAACAAAATAAAACACCTCCAATATGTTCATATAAGTAGCTGCATTATCTTGTTACATATAGCTAAATCTGATGACAATAATCTGAAATTGTGCTCTATAAGTTTGGGGCAGTGAAAACATAACTTGGAGAAATCCTACTGAAGTCGAGCATTAAGGCATAAATAGTATCCTTTCATTAGGGCCTATTTACATGGGAAGAAAATCAAGAAATCGGGAGAAGAGAAAGTTGGCTCTAGTGGTTCTTTCCTGCTTTCCTGGAGAGAGAATGGAGGGGGAAAATAGAGAAGATAATCGCACAGTTTCTCTCTACTTTCTTTCTTACTCTCCAAGTAGTCAAAATCAAGTGTTTGTGATAGAATGCTTGCCTCTCTGCATTTGCTGACCAATAGCTTGAATGATTGGCATGTGCCAACTAAACAACTATTATTGATTTCTTCTCTCCCCTATGTCCTATTTATCTGTGTTAGGAGAGATTTTTTTCTCCTTACATTTTTTCCCTCATCTAATCATTATCCCTTTTTCTCTGCCATGCAAACACTAAATAGGGCCTTTGGTCTTATCATCTCTAGACATATTTAGATACTTTTTGAAAAAAAAAAGTCAAAAATAGACCAAATACCTGAGGTGCTACCAATCTACGAGGAATAAACTCTTCATGCCGTCGTGCACAAAACTCCCAGGATAGAATCTGAAGGATAAACAAAAAATGTATAACTCCAAAGTGAAAAGTGAATGTAGTATGAAATAGGCACTCTCTCAAGTTCATTGAATATAAAACCTTCAGTTCTGGGGTAAATATTATCTGCAGTTGTCCCTCATGAACAGTACGTAGATGTTCAAAAATATTTTCATGAACAGCTCTTTCATACTTCAATACCATAATTCCTGAAGATAGCCGGCACTCATGTGGCATGTCAAGAAATAGATTTTCATCCACGACACCATGGTCACATTTAATTTGAAAAAGACGAGGAAGTACTTCAAAAGTGGCCTCTGTCAAAGAACACGAAGCATATATTTGGAAGCAACTTAGCAAGCCAGAGTATATGGACTTGGAAAAATCTATAAAAAAACTTAGAGATAGACATCCTCAAAAATATGTACAGAAATATTACCAAATATATAACAAATTTGTAAACAAAAAAAAAAGTTGAAAGATTGTTACACATTTTCTGAAAATCATCTTCAGATAAGTAAATTTGCATACATTAACAAGGACCAAGAGCAATTCTAGGAATTGCATTGCATTGTTTAACTGGTTTGAAATTTGAATTAAGAAAATAACATATAGAATGATATCATGCCTCTGTCTGATATACAAAAAAGGTGAATGTGTGAATGTCCAATCAATCATGGGATCAATCTAGTTAGATGTGCAAAAAAAAAAAAAAGCCATTACATTGTCAACTTTTGAATCAAGACTTTCTAGGCCATCACAAAGCAGCACAAAAAATTCGAGAGAGCTGGCTTGAACAGGAATGCATATGAATGCATGCTCGTGATGCTCAAGTAGGAGCAAGATTTTTAAGAAGGCAAAAACCCAACATGACTTCTAAAGCACAGTATAAGAAAATCCTGTTTATCATTAACATAATTAACATGCCATCATGGTGGATAAATTGATCAAATCCTTATAAAGAAATGATGTCAAACAGAAGCTAAGATTGATAATTCCAAACAATAAAATAGTATAATAACTATCTCCAATGAGAGTAAAAACATGGTATTCACGCTTGACAGGTACAATACGAAAATTTGATAGAAACTTGCTGTGTAAGGAGAAAATTGTCCACTAATTTCGTGTCAAATTCAAATAAGTATCAGGTTAGTCAATGTTTTTAGGTTTCAGTGAGTTCCATTTCATGGCAAATTATTAATACGATACCTGCTATGTAAGAAGAAAATTGTCCACTCATTCAGCAGAAATTCTCACTTTTTTTCTTATGATTCCTAGGCATGAAAATATACAATTGAATGTCCTCTTATGGAACATACAAAAAACACCATAGTTTCGTATTTTTTTTGAGAAATAATCCAATATAATTTTTCCCCAATTAAAATGAATATAAACTTCAATTACAAATTAACATATCATAGATAAGAGCATTTAAAAAAGAAAATTTATCCTAACTAATAACAATAGAGGAGTACTAACCAAATCCTTTTCCAGATTTCGAACCACAAACATCACACTGCCATCCATCCTGCAAAAGCCAAATATGCACAAGCAACATTTATTTAGTCATCACATTAATAAATATATCAAGCAACATGCATCGAGTTGAAGAAACATCGAACATAGAAAAATGCTTACCACAGCCAACTGCGGGAAAACACCAAATGTGTGGTTGCCCGTGTTATCACACAAGGATAAACACCACCTTTTCCTAGCCCGTGGTGCAAAGTACTCAGTCACAAATTTCCTCCAGTATAATATAGAGTTATCCTACAATAGTTGTCATTCTTAGGTCATTTCATCATATGCTAAAAAATGTGTAAGGGCAGACATAGTGAAATTAACGCAATGTGCATGCGAAAAAATGAACTTACAGCAGGTCGATGTCGTAGGTGATACAAATATTGCATAAGCCTGCGAAAACATATCCCAGTATTAAGGGGAAGAGGCTGTTTGAACGAATTAGTCGGGTGAAGATTCGGTTTCATAAGGTGATGCAGCTGCTGTTGCTGTAGGGTGATAGGATGCCTTTGCATATGAGAAAGTGAGTGCATCATCTGCTGCTGCTGCATAAGTCTCTGCTCTTGGAAAATGGCCTGCAGCTGCTGGCTTTGCAGGCCTTGCGGTGACTGCATGGACTCATTTCTCTGTAAAAATCGTTGGATTAACTGCTGTTGAAGGGCAGCATCATCCATTCCATCAAGCCGTGCTCTCTTTTGAGCATTCATTGAAGCACTGGGTGGCTCTCGCTTTATTAGCTGAGATGTTGCTGTCGACAGACCTTGCCTTTGCGCCTGTTCTTGGAGAGAGCTCTGCTGCACTATAGAGCACCCATCCATCGCAGAAGAACCTGATATATTCGAGGAGAAAGACATGGGAGAAGCAGGAAGCCGCATATATGACTCGTTATTGAAGCTTGTGCTTCTTTGCAACTGAGAAACACCGGAGAATGACGAGTTGGCATCCGTGACGAGGGAGCTTGCACCTACACTAGGACCAGAGATGTTTCCCGTGCTTTTGATCATCTGGTTGATATCACCGGAAGCTGGTCCGAGACCAGAGTAGCGTGGTCCTGACATAGAACTCACAGTACCTAGGTCGTGAACACAATCACTTGGGAAGAAAAGACCAGCACCGTAGGAAGATTGCAACTGAACTCCACCTTTAGCAGCAACTCGCTAAGAACAAACTGGCGTCACGAATCCTGACGCTCATCCAGCGAAAACCTATCTCAAGCAGCCCTAAAAGAAGAGAAATCGATAAGTAATCGCCCGAGATGATGGAAAGTCGCGTCTTTTGTCCGCCAATTGCATCCTAGACTATGAAGGCATGAACGTAGAGATCACAATCGAACAGAAAAAAAATCACAGACTATAACAGAAAAGAACAAACCCTAATTTTTCTAAAGGCGATCGATCGAGATCAACAAACGAAACATGGAATGAAACAATATTTCAGAACAATCCAACCGCTAGAATCCCATTCTCCACAGTGCAACTCGACAAGCATTATCGGAAACAACAGTGCAAGAAAGAAAGCGACAAAACAACTTCCAGGTGAAATATCAACAAGACGAAGAAAATCCAAAGAGAGCGACTCGATGTGCTGAGCTTACTGAAGACCCTTCGGATCGAAGGCTGAATCGGACGACGAAAAAAATTCAGAAGACGCGATCGACAGGAAGATACGAAGGAGTGTCTTCCAAGCTTCCTCTTGCCCCCTTTTCTCGCGGCG
>JBAMIB010219844.1:0-12348 GCA_037177415.1 Kaempferia rotunda
GATCTCTGATTAATTAAAAAAAAATAAATTCCTCAAAAATTTCATTAGAGTTATTTATCTAATAACTTTTATTATTTTATTACCGTATTTTACAATTGAGAATTTGACAATGCATGTGGCAAAAGTCGATTCGCTCGCCCCAGCGCCTCCGTCAATCCGTCTTCAGACTAACACAGAGGTAAATCACGAGTAGCTACTATCCATTAGTGCAAATGGTCAAGACATAAAGAGATATATGCTCGGACACGTAAAATTTCGACCTCTAGACCTTTTGTGGTAACCTCCTATATTAAAATCATCACACCGCCTTGAAGGAACAAGAATTTGACAATGCATGCATCAATAGTCAATTGCTAAACAGTATCAAAAGTGAATGGGTTAGGCGATTAATGGCATTAATTGCAGCAGATGTGGCTGGTTAAACGTTGAATTGGAAGAGTCGTTGTGCAAGGATAATATTCGAATTCAACCGAGCAATCAGACTGATACTGATGTATTCTAGTAATCAACTGTTACGTGAAAATCAGTCTAGGCCTGCAACCTATAGAAGAAGGATTTTGAAGAAGTTTTCGGTTCTTAAACATTTTGGAGGATAATGATGCCGCAGGTACAAATCTCATGAGGCAATCCAAAGCGATTATAAAGTGACCAAAGTAAGAGATTTGTAAATTATTGTTAGTGTGTATTTTATTTTCTCTATTGTGTCTGGTTGCATTTGTTAGTGAAGAATACAAATATACAATTATGGGAGGTTTTTCAGCGACGGCAAGAATCAGGAATCGGGTATTCTAAAATAATAAAGCTAGCGGAACTAGGAAGAATCGGGTATTCTAAACCCGGTAAAATCTTGTGCCTCCTATGCATGTGTTTATTATTCTTGTATCTATTTCCGATACGTACTAAGCTTTTATAGGCATACGAACAAGCACAATCCAAGTAAATCGCCTCTAGCGACGTCAAGAATCCCAACAACAAGGCATACCTAATATTACTCAGAGATGAGCTCCAACGGGAGACCTTGTTGAGCTCCAAAGGGAGATCTCAAGGAGCTTAAAGTATTCAGTAGAGAGCTCAGGAAGCTCAAAATAGAAAGCTAAGGAAGCTTGGAGTAGACAACTCGGCATACGTAATAGCATTTACCCGTCGACCTCCCAAAGTGACGATGTGCCAACCTAGCCCAGGGTCTTAGACCACATGAAATTCTAGTGTGGAGTGCGGCCACGTAGGGATGACTTGCTATACTAGGATGGCACCATTAATAGAGGTATCCCTAGCCCCCATTCAGGTTGAGCCAAGATGTACAAGACTCACTCGAGTATTAAGGTTCGCAGGATATATAAAGCCTTGCAGAAGTTGACCTTTAAGCAACTGGGCTAAGCTGGGAAGGGCCCCTGAAAAGAAATCCTCCTTCAAATAGAATGCCTCTCTGATGGTGCAGTTGGAAGTGAACAAGGTCGAGCTGCTTACGTACCCTAAGGCTTTGATGAGTCTTCATCCTTAGGCTTTTGTGCTAAAGTACATTTTGTAATATGTTTGATTAAGGAACTTGCAACGAAACAATGTAATGAACTTGTTATGAATGAATAAAATGGTATGGGAAAGCCCACATATATTAATTGCAAGTGAACTTGACGTTGAGAGGCTGCCCCAAGAGTTGCACGGGACTAAGTGCTCGATCTTAAGCCCAGATCCATAGGGAAACAAAGGAGCTCAATCCCGAGCTCATAAATATTTGGGAGAGATGTCCGTAAATTAACCCTAAAGTTGGGACTAAGGTATGGATATATTTTTTCATAATGGAGTATCCATATACTAAAAGTGTATGGATCTGTCCATATTTTAGATTAACTCTGGGAAAGTGTTTTATCCTGATACTGTTTCTTATTCCAAATTGGATACTACGTACTGCTGCAGCACTTTGATAGCTCGGTGAAGTGTTTTTATCTTGATACTGTTTCTTATTCCAATTGTCCACACGTTCTGCTGTAGCACTTTGATAATACGTTCTAGTTGTTGGGATCAAACTTGGGCGTTTGTGTTATTTTATGATGATAAAATGGGATTCACTTGCTCCCAGCATCTCTATCCACCCGTCCCAAAGTCAATACAAATGAGGTAAATCACAGAAACTACTAGCCCGAACAATAACTAATGCATAAAAGAAGACAAACACCTGGATTCGCCAGGATTGTGCTATTCTATACTACTACACGTACTTGCCTAACAATTTCATGATCAAGGTATACCAATTCAAATTCATAAAAAAAACAAAAATAGCCAAATAACATTCAACCTCAAAAACTACATACTTGCTCAATAAATTGAATTAAACTGAACGATCATTTCAACTTCTCTAAATTCTCTTTCAAACAAAGTATGAAAGCTATTATTATTATTTCACACAGAATATCAAACTTACTTTTACCGCAGAACAATCAGCAACTAGTGATGCTATTAGAGAAGCATAGATAATGTGCATGAATGCAAGCTCAGACCAACGCATCTAAAGATATAGTTCAAGTACACATTTATTGAATCAGATCCATCACAGTCAGCAGTGATAAACGAAATCCTAGCAAAATAGTTTGGCATTCCAGCGTAGCCCTTAATTTATGCAGCAAAATTCCTCAAAAGATGAGAAAGAAAACTAATATCCTAAGGGTTGTTTTGATTGTCTTACAAGAGGACCTCAAAATGAGCCTAGGGCAGGCCTTATAAAAGAAATGGTTTGATTGGAAAATAAAGAGGAACATCTACTAATGATCAAAGATAGGCAGCAGTAACACCATCTGTCCAGAAATAGAACCTCCTCATAATTGTAGCTTGTATTTCTGTTGCCCTTTTTCTGTTCAAATTTCCCCTTAGAATTTTGGAAGATTTTATTTTTATTTTTATTTTTAATTTTTCAATCTCAGAAAAGCTTCCCAGATTTGGCATAGCAAATGTTTACCTATGCCTACATCAAGAGTGAATGCACTTCAAAATGTGTCGCTCCTGTGTAAACTTCGTCCAGACTTGATCCGATCTGAATCTGCAATAGTGACTTGACTATTCGCATCCCAATTATGATTTACAGGCACCTGCAACTGGTTACTCAAATTCCCAGATGCTGATCTGCTGAGTAAAACCTCATTGGGATCTGGAAATCTCATGCTGTTCTGGTACGCAGGTCCAATTCCAAGAGACTGCAAACGAGCTGCTAGATTATTGAAGTTTGGAGATGGTACCGATTGACCAGAAGCATTAGCAGACTGATTATCAGTCGGTGGCAAAACCCAATTCATCCAATCATGACGCTTCCTTATTTTATCACCCTGCAATATGCATCAAAATAAAAATAAAGGTAATATAGCAAAAAAATGCATAACAGGACTTGGAAAGTGTTTCATAAACTGAAACCGACAACATGAAGGTACCTGAACTTCCACTACAGTTGACAGCCGCAAGGTTTCTAATATGAATTCTACACTGTTTGTTAATTGCTTGACCTGGAAAGCATAGAAAGATAAATTTTAAGTATGGCATGAGAACGCTCTTGTTGGCAAAATAAATGAAGATTTAAGAAGCAAAAGGAAAATATCAAGGAACCATAATTTGGTGACTATCCCTGAAGTTAAATATCATAATTTTTGTACCCAGGGGTAGAAAGTAGAAATACATGTAATTTCAGACTTCAAGTGGTTTAGATGTCAACAAATAGGCAGTGGCAAACAGCAAAAGACATTTCAGGCAAATGGCCTATTTATAGCAAATGGTTTATAAGCAAATAACACTTGAGAAATACTATGAAGACCTTCGTCCTGAATATCATCGTCATCAAACAGCCAGTATCAGGCCCAACTATCTATGGTCAACTACATGAATCTTATCATTCCACTGAGCACTTTGCAAAAATAAAATAAATAAATAAATAAATAATAATAATAATTAAAGTCATTTTTCATTATATTAACTAATCTTTTTTTATCTACATCAAGCTTCGTGTTCTGTCAAGCAAACTCCATCAATTGCAGAGCTGTTCATGTCCAGATCCAGCAGTAAGGTTTGTTGCTTGTCCCTGTTTACTGCCTGCATCTTCCAAAACATCACAAGCTACATCCCCAAGGTAATTTTCCTTGGTGTGGATTTCAAACTGGTTCTGTTTCTTAATGAGGATTCCAGAGTTTTCTTTCATATTTATTTCTTCAGAAATGATTTTGTTCTCTTTTTCATCATCTGAGTTCTTTGCCTCTAGTAGCCAAAGCAAGTATGCAAGAATCTCAAACAGTATATGCACCTTCCTGATTGTGTTGCAGCAACACCAAGTATTGTAATTCCTTCAGCCAAACTCAGTATTCCTCTCTCCTATCACAACCGCATCACATAACCTAGCAGCATGTCACAGCTCAAGAAACAATGGTCTTCTTAGCAAGAAACCCTCCAATGTTAGATTTTCAATCGGTATATCAATCGAGGAACACCTACACTTTCTTCAGTGGCGTACTACTAGGAATCAACCATTTTGATCCATGACACCCTTAGTTGATGAAGGTAATTCGTGTGCTCATATGATGCATGTCTTGATCAAAAATTTAGATTCTGAACTCAAAGAGCTGAGTATATATTTGATAACACATCAATACTTTAAACCAACATCTAATTCTACTAGGGTTTGCTTAGCCGCCCACTCTCTCTAAACTCAAAAAGAGCCTTAGAACACATATTTGACAACACATTCCGACATCTAATTCTACTAATGTTACTCTAGAAAATGGTTCTCTCTCATCAACTGCAGGAAAGAGCACGAGAGATAACTCCTACTTCATCTTTAACATTTTCTTTTTGTTGATATTCCTAAATTTTCTTTGATTTTATATCTATAAGAAAACTAGGTGACTAAATTGTTTTATAACTTTACCTGTTGACTTTGTTTATATTTAGGATTTGTAGACTAAAACGGTAATTGTTAGATGCTTGAATCTCATGGATTGTATCAAGGAATAACAGTTACATGTGCATCTACTCTAATGAACTCCTCTTAAAATGAACCTGAAGCACGTTGGACTACATAATCTACAAAAACACTTTTCTCAGCCTAATTGACTCTACAAAATCTTTAGTGTGAATCTAGTTAACTAGGTAAACACTTTCAGTCCTCATTCTCTAATCAAGCCAGAAATTGAGTTTGTGCACCTTTTGTCTCAGTAATATGGGTCTTAGTTATGTTCCTTCAAAGTTTAATTTTAGAAATATTACTCAAACATAATTTAGCTCTTTCGACTAAAAAAACCCTGAATTTTCTCGCTTCTCTTCCACCAATGTTAACATCAAAATAGAATTTGGAGCTTGCTTGTGTACTAAAAAGTGAGAATGCTAAAGTCTTCTCAAGTACTTTTCAACCTTTATGGTCAAAATACTGTCCATCAATCATCTTGTTCTCATATCCTTTAACAACATAGAGCTGCAGGAGGGAAGAATAAGCATTTTGTTAGGACTTTAGAGACCTTATTGCTTAATATGAGGTTCCCTTGCATCTTTAGGATAATGCAATTCTAACATCATAGAATTATAAAATTACATGACTTCTTCTGTTCATAATCCAAGAACTTTTTTCTGTCCTCCTCCCTCATTATGCACCATAGAATCATCTACTACACATAAATGAACTTGCTTTGTTCAGGCACTGATAGACTTTCACTAAAGTTCATCCACTATATCCTTGTTGGATGCTCCAAATTGCATGATTAAATTGGGATTTCATTTCAGATAATGTGACATTCTTTAAGCTCACGCTCTTTTTATCTAGTTCACCTGCCACACCCAAAGTAATGATTAAGGTTCTTTGCATGCTTATTTCATTTTCAATTCCACATCTTCTATTATAGAGCGATTGATACCAAAGATTTGGCCACCACAAAAGTATAACATATTGTGACAATTCTAGCCAATTGTAGAAACATCACTAGACTCCACAGCCCTACCAAAACCTTCCATGAGTATATATTATATACCTCCAAAAGGGAAATGTACTAGTAAGTGTAGCATTTTTCATCCTCTTTATGGTTACACTTCTTACGCTTCATTGTCATCATAATGATAAGACTCTTTATACAAGCTGTGATAGAAGGGATGACGATGCTGTATTAATTGAAGATGGAAAGTTTTGCTATTCCCTTTAGCAAATCTATTGTTGATTCAAAATGGCCCCTAATACTCAATTGATAGACTTAAAGATTAATGTGGCAAAAAGAGTATACATATTCACTTTTGTTCCCAAGATTACTTTACTTTCTTCCTTATATTGACAACTAAATCCAAGTGTCCACTACATTAATAGGTTATCAAGACGTCCGTGGTAATGTGGATGAGGTGTATAGATGGAGTAACATCCCAAATTTTTCCCTTAGGAAGAGATTGACCTTGTGTGCAAACTAGAGAAACCTGCATGGGCTAAAACAATCTCCTATGACATAATTTGGTAAATTCATCTGTAGTCTTTTCAGTGTAGGATGATTAGAAGAATATCAGATCACTCTGTGCTTTATATTATCTGTCAATCAAGAAAGATTATCATTCTTATCATTAATGTAGATGATACCATTTCTACGAGTGTGCAATGGTGATTCTTTAAGGATCAACTAGCTGAAAATATAAATTCATGAACACTTTCAAATCTAAGGATTTAGGTGACTTCTACTATGTTATAGGGGGTAGCAAAAGTTGATAAAAATATACTCAAATCCACAATTTTGATACTTTGATTTGAGTTAAACAAGTTTAGGCCAAAAACCTATTTATGACTCACAAATAGGCATTGGTCTGACATGGCAAGAAACAAATCAGCTCATCTTGGCCCATTTATAAATCACATATAGATATACTGCATGTTATTCTGAAGCCCAAGGGTTATCATGAATAGCTGTCATTGCCCAACCCTACAATCACGACATTATCTGTCCAATCCCAAGACACAAGACCCAATTCCCATGTACCCCACCCTTAGCCTCAAGTCTTGCTTACTCCATCTCCAGACTCATTATTGCAATTCAAATTCAACTAATCTACAAGAATAATTGTGACACCAATCTTGTTTCCAAGACTCAACAATTGTTTATCCCAAACCTCAAACCACAAGTCTAGATAATCGTCAATCCATCTCCAATACTTGTCATTGTCAATTGTTGACTGTCGCTCCAAATCCAACACTTTTGTCATTATCAACTATATCAAATAAATCCATCCGGTGTTGACTTATTAATTTTAGTGTACTTCAAATTAGATTAAATGCTCGAGCTTATTATGGAATGGATTAATAGTGATTGAATTGTGTGTTAAATTCTTGAATATATATATATTTGTCTTGTAAATGTCTTTTTCAGGTGAATTGTCAAATTTTTATGTGCACCTTTTTTTTGTAGATTATGTGTTTGAATTTATGTTAATTAAATTTATCTAATCAGCGTGTCAAACTTAGCTCCATTTTTTCAAGTTTGTCCAATGTTAGTGTGTTGGGTTAAATCACAATCATAATTTATGACTCACCTAACTAGCTTAGTTAACATGGCCCACTTAATTTGTTTAATCAAACAAGTTGGGTCAAGTTATACCATTTAAAATGTTATTATGTCTATCACACACTAAAAATTTCAAGTCTGTTGAGTATGGACCAAAACAATATGATTTTGGTACCATACGGTGTTGTGTCAATATCGTTTCCATACTTTTTTTTCTTTCTAAATATGTGCATATTAATTTTGAAAACCATTTAATTTTTTAATATGTGATTGTTATATATTAGACCCCACCTAGTGGGATAAAGTTTGATTGTTGGTTGTTATTATGTGATTGTTATATATATTCATTATTGGGTTTAGATTTTAGATGTTAACGGTTAAATTCATATTTCAATATTATCTTGTGAGACGTTTAGTCTCTATTGAATCTTTTGCAAAAGCGATAAAGTATAAATTTGAAATCGATATTTTTATTATTATCGGATACAATGAAATTAAATATTTCAGAAGAATATAAAGCTCGGCTACAACATCTTTAGATATATTGTGAATCCAAATTATCACAAGTTTGGAGTTTTATTAATTATAAGTACTGCTTATGTCACATTTGTCTAAAAGGGAGGAAATTAACTCTTAAAATAATTTTCAAAAATAAAATAATTTAAAATTATATGAATTCTTACAAAACTAATCTTAAAATTATTTTAAGAGTTCAAGGATAACTTTATAACCTATTCATTATTTGACTTATTTGTAGGTTTAAAATTTTTTTTTTTTAATATTAGAAAGTTTTAAAACTCTTCTAAGACAATCATTTAAATCATCTAAAAGTATTTTGAAAATTATATATTACTCTTTATTGTATCTTAAATTTGCAAACAACTTTTGATATGGATTAGAAAAATCTAGATTTATTTTTAAAATTATTTAAAAATTTAAAATATTTTTTGGAATAATTTTCTAAATTATAAAAAATTTAGAGATTATTTTCTCAAAATTTTAAATTATTTTTAAGTTTGATTAATCATAGTTCAAATGAACTTAAATTAAATGAGAATTATCTTAATTATGTTGTATCTAATTGATTTTATCTCAACACCTAATCTTTCACCTTAACTTGTCCAACCTTTTGTTGCACTGATGCTCTTATAATATAAAATAATAATAGAAAATTTTAAATTCACACATCGGTAATATATTAATTAATTATATCAATTTAATTAATTAACAATATATAAAGTATAAATAACACAATTATATTATTATTATAATCATTATAATTTATATTATAAAAATAATAATATATAACCCTGATATGAAAATTATAACACCATATATCCTGGGCGCCCAATTTAAGCCCCCAGTGTTGGCGATGCTCCCAGCGTCAACCACTGTGATTTTTTTAAGCTCCCGATGTGCCAATAAGATTTAGCCTTTAGGGTTTAGGGATTGAGTTATAGTATTAAGTACCAAAAACTTTTCAAATTGAAAAAAAAAAAAAGTTAGGTACTCACCAAGTGTATAAGATACAGCAATAAAATCATATGTGTTGGACAAATAGCCTTATTGGATTTTTCGAAGATTTTTAGAAATTTTCTGAGATTTAATCGGAGCTCGTATAAGGAGTTTACGGAGACGATTATATTAGGCTTGGAGAAAACTTATTTGAAATGCCCATTTAAGTGGGAGTTGATTGAGATGTTTAACTTAAGTTTTAATTATATAAGCCTAAGTTTCACTACCTAGGTAAAGCCCCTACTCATTCTCCTCTTCCTCCCCGATTCTTCTTCTCCTCCCAATCGCGAGCTGTTTTACCCCACCGCGCCGTCGACCGCTGGCCGCCCGACACGGCGCCACCGCCGTCAGTCGTCGGCAACCTTAGTACCGGCGGTAGGAGTGTTTCCCCTATGCTGTCAGCCATCGTCGCTCGCCATCGACGCCGCCTTTCCTCTTCATCGTGACCACCTCCGAATCCGGCCAAAGCTAGGCGTCACAGATCTGTCGATAACCCTAATCCGCTGCCCTCGTCGCCATCGCTGGCCACCATAGCAAGCTTCCGCTCCTTTTCTTCGCACCTCATCTTCCCGTTCACGAGCCGCAACTTCCGTCGTCGGTCGCCGGCCTTCCTCCTCCAGCCAGTCATCGGTCGCCGCCCGATCCTTCTTCCCCATCGCGGATCTGGCCTGGACTTGACTTTACCGGCGAGCCTTTACCGTGCGCTACTTCTCTTCCACCTTGGTCTGATTTGAGTGCCGCCTGGCTGATCCGATTAGTATCGCTTCGATCACCCGATGGAGCTTTCCCCCAGCTTTGGTTCAACTGTGGCAGTGACGACAGGTGTGTTTCCTCCTCCGTTTTCCCTTCATCACCGACATCCCTTCTTTTCGCTGATTTGTTGCTGCTCTCGGCGAGCACCATTGCTATGCGTTGTAGCCACAGTAGCAGTCACTTTCAGTCGCCAACAGCAATCTCCAACCTAGGACCATCATTGGTCTCTTGATCGCCGAGAGTTGCAATCTGCTCAGAGGCTTCTGTCTACACAATTTGGGGTAAGGCTATTGTATTACATTAGTTTAATTACCTCAAGTTACTGGAGTATATGGTTGATTATCTCAGATTAGTGTTGACCTATGTTAGTTCTAACTAGAAAATGGAATTTGAATGTGCATGTGGATTTGGGTTTGTTTGAATCATGATGCACAACTGAACTAAGATATGGATTAATAGTTTATTAGTTGATAAGCATGATTGAGGTGATTACATAATCGTTAATTAAAATTATTAAATCGAGATGGAATTGATTAATCAAAAAAATGATTGTGTTAGTTGAGGATTAATTGATAAATAATGGAGTTATATATTTGGAGTATGGAATATTGGGATTTAAATCCAATTTGATGATGGTATGTTGGGTTTACCTAATCCGATGTAACTGTGAAATTGATAATAGGATTAGCCCTAATTTGATCCATAAACTTGATTAATGGAAGCTAACCAATATATGAGGTTAATTGAGAATCTAATATAATCTAATAACTTGGAATGAATTAAATTAGGGTTGGATGATATCATGAATCTAATTTTAATTAAGTGGATGGATAAGAGTAAAATATGAAATGGTTAACTAAGGATTAATTAAGATTAATTGAGGGTTAACTCTAATACGATCAATGGATTAGGCTAATTAAATTGTTAATTAATGAGATGATTAATTAATTAAGAGATGGATAAAGTAAGAAGGGTTGATTAATTAATCAATAAAGTTTGATTAATTTACATTGAAAGGATTAAATAAGAAATCAATTAATTAATTAAATGACTAATTAATTGATAGATTGATATAGTAATTTTAGATCCTTAGTCTTGTCTCGTATCTTATATTGGTAGGATCCGAACTGGATATGATCTCACGAAAAGACATATGATACGATCGACAATAAAGGCGGATATTTCTTCCTTGGCTTCTATTTAGATCATTGATCTTAGTGCATGGTTTCATTTGATGAGTATGATTAATTTATCTTAAATCTACTTGCTGAATTTCTTGCTTGATACATACTGCTTGACCATTGAGATATTCTATTTTATATCCATACAGTCTAGATTTTGGACATCTATACTATGTAGAGTACTCACATATATGATATACCCTATAAGAGATACCTTGTTGATTGATCACATGTTGTAGAGTATTCATTGATATGGTTTACCAATAGGTGATATCAGGATGATTGATCACATGTAAGTAGAGTGTACACGTGTATGGTGAACACTATAAGAGTTAACTTGATTGACTGTCTATATGTTGTTGTATAACCACGGGGTGGACTGTTTGATGGGTATCGTTTTGTACCTCGTGTGTTGAGGGTGAACACTTGTTAGATCTTTGTATACATATTGATACATGTGGTTGAAAGATCATGCTTTGGGTTATAATCATATCACTTGTGGACACATGTTTGGTAAATAGAATAGAAGAGTCTAGTCGATTATATCTATCTCATATGTGCACACGAGCATGATAGGTCTATTGGAAGCATGAGTCCAATTATGATATGTGTACACGAGGTACATTGTGTACTACTTTAGGTATCATGTTGATTATACCCTTGTGTAATATGCATACGTAACTAGTATGTGTTTTAGGTATGGTTGCCTATTGCATACGTTGTCTTGTAGATACATGTGGGATCTGTTCGAACATATTTACTTAGGTAATTGATGGATCATGGACTTGAGGTACTTATATCGATCGTGTTGTCGTAGTGATTACCATGCATGATGCGTAGTGGACACCAGTCAGGTCTTTTCATACATATAGATATATGTGAGTGATAGACCGTGTTATCTGGATACGATCATGTTTATCATACCATTGATGTTGATATGACTGCGTTTGATACATGGATAATTGCATCATGAGCATCATTTGCACTGTTGCATGCTGACAGTCATTGCTCAATCATATATGAGCTAGTTGTCAATCATTTCGTGCTGCCCGCTAGGCCACTCAGGGGTAGTGGTTGTTAGAGTGTGGGTGCAGCATGTCCTGTAGTGTCATACTCGCCCGCTCAAGGGTAGCGGTGGCGGAGTTGTGTGCATACAGTGGACCTCTTTGTAGTAGCTAGATAGCTACCCAACATCCTACCTGACTGGTCACTCAGGAGTAGTGATAGCTAGAGTCTGAGCAGTTGTCACAGTCCTACCCACCCAATCACACAGATGTCGTGATAGTTGGAGTGGAGAGTAGGAGTGACACATACATTGCATATGCATAGCTGATGCATGATGCATGTCTTGGAGATACTCTTGAGCATATGTCTGTGATATGTTGCATTTACTTGTGATATGGTTG
>JBAMIB010219953.1:0-12348 GCA_037177415.1 Kaempferia rotunda
TCGAGGTGAATATGGTATTAGGCCGAATCCGACCTCCATGGAAAGCAGGCTAAGGTGGGGATGAGAATGAAATATTCATTTCATAATCCGCTGGCTCTCCTATAATACGAAGAACCTGTCGGTCGCCGACAATTCCTAGATAGTTATGATTTCTCTATTGATGCCCGCAAGCTGCTCCTGATCTCTTGGATTTTCTTTTGGTAATACAGGATTGAAAACTTTGGGTCTCTCTCAGCCCTTACTTATAGGAGAAAAGATTTCCGCAGTAGAAAAGTAAAGTTAAGGATGAATGGCATCTGCTTTAGTTTGTTAGTAGTATTCTTACATGCTTCTTGTGTCGATGTTCCTTGCAGAATGTACCAAGCGCTTCTTGCATCAAAGGAATTCACCGCCGCTAAAGAACTTCTTAAACGAATACCGAGAGAGGATCGCCATGTTCGATACCTTATCGACGCTTGTAAGATGAGATACTGCATTAGCAGCTAAAGCGGGGAGAGGGAAAAGTCGCATCTGCGCAACTTCGCATTATGAAAGAGTAGAATGGAGTTGATGTCTTCTGGTTCAGCCAGAAGTTGACCCGGAGTAGATCCGTAAGGACGAGCTCAATTCAAGTCAATTGAAGTCATATTTTTGTGCTACCTAAATTATCTGATATTTTACCCAATATTTAATTTAATATTTAATTATTATTTTTTAAACTTATATTTGATCTAATAATTAACGTGTGTTAGTTCTGATCATTTTTTTTATGATTCTTCCAGTAGAATCAATAGAACTAGAGGATATTCGTTTGGCATGAATATTTATTAATTAATGGGAATTATGTGAATGAGGAAGATGCAACGCACCCTTTTCTACAATTGTGTGAAGAATAAATTTATGGTTATTCTATTCATATCCATTTATATTAAAAAAAACTATTTTGTTTTTGAAATATATATTTTCATATTTGATGCATACTCTTGATAATTTAGAAGAAAATCATTTTAGCATTTATTTTCTGATCCGGTTCTTTCAATCATGGGTTGAGTTGGGTTGAAAAACTGGTTCGGTCCGATTTGGACATTTTATTTTCGGCAATTTACACATAAATCTCGCACCTATTTTTTTAATTACTAAATCCAGCATTAATTTTCTAAAATTCTTTTTTTTTTAACTGTTTGCCTTTCCTTTCTCACTATAATAAATCGGAGACGTTAATTTTTTTTTTTTAAAAAAAATTATCCATTAATTTATCAAAATTAAAAATCATTCTTTAAACATTAGGAAAATTAATAAAACGTTTTACCTGAGACGTTTTACCGTACGGCTATCTGATTCAAATATAATAATTAACTTTTCATAATATAATGACAGTCCACTGTATTTAATCAATTTAATTGAATTCAAAAATTTAAAATTGAAATAAAATCAAATAAACTAAGATTTTAAAAAATTGAAATTTAAAATTAATCAATATTTTTTATGCGTGAGCATTCTATTGATTCAGAGGGCGCTTGGTAGATGAGTTTAGAAGACGGGAATGAGGGGCGCTTGGTAGATGAGTTTAGAAGACGGAAATGAGATTGTAATAGGGTTCATTCTCATTCTTGATGCTTGGCAGACGGAAATCGAAATCCGAATATGGGTATCATACTCGGTTATCGTTAAACTCATTCTCTCCTCAATTAAACTCATTATCATTCTCATTATCAAATACATACAAGTCCCCCCTCCATATATTATTTTAATTTAATCAAGATTTTATACAATCATATTAATTATAATTTATTTGAGAGGAGATGAGGGAAGGGTAAAAGGAAGGATAATATTTATGATAAAAGATGAAGGTGGGAAAATTATATAAAAAAGAGAAAAGAAACTTTTACCCATTACACCTCTCAAATGAATTATTTTCTCAAATGTAATTTTAAATTTAATCATAATTTTATTGCATACTATAGACAGATGGGGCGTGAACCGGTAACTTATTTTTTAAATGTTCAGTATTTAAAAACTTTACATAAATTATTTTTTTACTTTAATTAGGATTTTTTCATTTTACATTCTGATTGGTTTTATCTGGGGCTCCGGTTTGCGGTTTAATAATTCAACCCGGTCTGGCCGGTTTGATTTCCATCCCGAGGGATCCGACCACAATCGGATGACGCAATCGCTGACGCGGCCGATCATCTGCCCAATCCGGCGCTGTTGCTTTATATACCAAGCCGATGGCCATGGTCTCGTCAGATCCGGCGACTTCGACTCTCCGATCGCCCGGGCAGAGAGAGCAGAGGGAAGTCGGGCGACTACTGTTGCGTGCGTTTTGCTGATTTCGATTGGAGACATCGAGCATGGCGGAGAAGCACTTCAAGTACGTCATCCTCGGAGGCGGCGTTGCTGCGGTGAGGATAATCTTCTTGATTCCTTGATTGATGTTTTCTTTTGGTGGAAGAAGATTTTTGAGAAACCTCACCTTGACACTTGCTGTTTTTCTTCTGGTTCTTTGCCTAATCATCGTATAAAGAAAAGATTTGGATTTTGATTCATTTTGCCCGTTTGTTTTGGAAATGAAACTGAAGAGACTGGAAGTAGATAATAGAGCAGATATGAGTTGTTTTGGGTGGAGAGCATATTTGGGGAACAGAAGCGTACAGAATAGTCTTCACCATAAAACATTGTTTTCCCTCTTTTTTGGTCAAATATTCATATATTTTTTTTTCGATTTAACAAATACAATTAGAACAAACATTCCCTTTGTCTTCTTTTTTTTTTTTTTCCTTTCTCCAAGCAGGATCTTGTAACAAAAAGTTGTGATCACTGGTTGCTTCAAGACACTGATTATGGCCTCTATAAAAGATGGAATTCTTTTAAGAAAGAAGACAGTCAAGGATATTTGAAATCTTTGGTATTTTCCCCTGATGTATTGTTCTAATTTTCAGGGATACGCTGCTAGAGAATTTGCAAAGCATAGCCTCATTCCAGGAGAATTGGCAATTATCTCAAAGGAAGCGGTATTGTTCTGTTCTGTTTTCTGATAGTATATTTTTGTGATTCCTATTGCTTGATTAATGTCTAAGTTTCACATAATTGTCTACCAGAAAGTTTTATCTGGAGTACTTAATCTAGTTGTTCCTGCCTTCAAAAATCAAATATCTGCTTGTTTCAGTTTCTAGTTGTTCCTAGTGATTGATGTTGCAAAGCTTTGCAGTCTTCAAATCAAACTGAGATTAGGATCAAGTTTTTCAATATGAATTTTATGCCCTGGATATTCTTTTGCGTCTGAATAATGAAGTGTTCTGGGAGATACATCCAAGAAGAAAGTAGTTGTATGAGCGACATTAATTATCAGATATGTCAAACGTGTAAGTTAAAAAACCACATGGAGCCAAAATGGTAAAAAATGAGAGAAATGAGAGAAGTTGATTAAGTTGCACATTGTCTAGTGGCCATACTTTGCCCTTTTGAATTTTAGGTAGAAAACACAGGTCAAGAGGCATCAAGATTATGATGATGATACGGTTAAAAATTAATAGAGGTGCCAAGTGAGTGATGAAAACGAGTTTGGCAATAGAACCAGGGTTTGATCTTTAATCTGGGGATCTTTTGTGCTGATCATGGATGACTGTGTGTTTGTTACAAAAGAATCACCTATTCAGCCATTATCATCATGAGAAGAGAGGATTTTTGTAATTAGGCATGCTTTATACTTCTTTTGCTTTGTACGTTGCATGATAAAGCCCAGCATAGATCTTGGGATTGAACAGAGATAGAAATGCATACTTTCAAGTTGTCCAAATGAAACCATCTTTAGACCATTCAAATTTTGAAGCCTTCCAGGTCTGATGTTTGGATCCAAAAGCTAATATCCAACGATGATCTAGAGAGGTTATACTTGTGTTGAGCTGCATAGTTGATTTCAAATTCTAGTTGTAAATGGGCATTCCTCGTGTGGAAGGTTCACATTTTCTTTGTTTGAATTGAATTGCTGGGGGAGCATACCATAGAAACAAATAAAAACGAATTCCAACTAGAGTTCATATTGAGTTGGTTGTGGTTAGGCAGACTTTGAATAGATCTGGTTATATTGTTTATTCGCTGATAAAGATCTAGGAATCCAATGGCTAATGTACAACAATGAATAGAGCTTGTTATGTTGTTTGCTGTGCTAGAATTGAGTGTCAGCTTCATTTCCACTCTGTATGCATGATTGATACCTAGTAAGTTTCTCATTTCCCATTTGCCTTTCCAAATGTCTCACCATCTATTTGAGTTATCCACTCCGCACTGCTATTTTAGCAACGAAGCAGCAGCATTAACAATTTCTGTTCATGTGCTGCTGAGTGCTGTTAATTTATCTTCCTTATCCAAATAGCAAGTCTGACTTGATTATTTTTTCTAGTTTGGAATTGTTTTAATTGTGCATCTATGTGGAATTGTGAACTTCCATAGAGTCAGAGACAAAGCCAAATGATTTTAACTGATCTTGATTCTCCTTTGTTGATAAATATTTTTCAAAATTAGAAAAGTACAACTGACAATATTCTAGAAATTCTTAAATTTTTGTACTTCATCAATATTTTCACTTAAGGGACATTTTTTTATTTTCAATTCACATTTATGAAATGAATACTAATATATCTTCAATAGTCCTAAATTTTATCGTTTTATTCAATGATTTTTCATATTTAATATGCCTAATGTCATTTTGTAGGTGGCTCCCTATGAACGCCCAGCACTTAGCAAGGCGTATCTCTTCCCTCAGGGTAGGTCATGCACAATCAACCTCCCATTTTGATCATTTAAATAATGAAATGTTTGAGTTGATAGATCTGAGTACATAATAGGAGTCTTTTTACAATCAACCTCCCATTTTGATCACTTAAATAAGAACCAACCAACCCCGTTTATATGAAATTGTTCTGGTTAATATATACATATCTTCTAAATATACTGAAATTATTCTTTCTGCTGAAGTTTTAGTTCAAAGTTCAAACACTAAATTTTTTTGACAGCAAATTTGGTAGGATTCGGGAAAATTATGGACAGGTATTGTTGGATCATTTAGTATTATGACAATAATATTTTTACAGAAATAGGATTTTGAATATGACTTCAATTAATATAATAACAATTGTCTAAAATTTAAAGCCCAAAATCCTTTTTAGCGTAGTACAATATGCACTGCACATGGTGGCAATATGCACTGCACACTAATCATGGAAGAGAAGTGCAGTATGCTTGATCACAGGAATAGTTTTGTGTGCTTACATCAATTGTATCAATCTCCTAAATCAATACTGAATGAATTAAACTATAGGGATATGTGGAGATGGTTTCTTCATCAATTGTCTCACATTAATGTTTATCAGTTAAAGAATTGACATCCCTTTGTGTTGTACTGAATCTGTGCTTACTTAATGTAGTAGATGATTTCTTCATTTCTCTTGTTATTCAGCGTTAACGTTATCTTGTTTTAGACTTATTATTACTGATGATCACAAGGTCGATTGATGGTTTCCATAATGATGCCTTTTTCATGCTTAGTTATTTTCTTTTCCTCATTGTCAATTAAACATGAATTTCACAGGTGCTGCAAGGCTCCCAGGTTTTCATGTTTGCGTTGGAAGTGGAGGGGAGAGACTACTTCCAGAATGGTACTCGGAAAAGGGTCAGTGTGCATGTCAGCGTTTGTGTGCTTTTATATCATTGTGAAACATATAGATGTGAGTTTCAGTGGGTAAGATGGTATAGCTATTTATGTATTAGTGTTTCTAACTGGAAAACAAAATCAAAAAAAGAAAAGAAAAGATGTTGCTTAAGTTTGAACTCAAACAAAGAAATACTATGGAAGGTTAAAAAAAGGATGCTCCTCAAAGACAATTACTTGCTTCTACTGAAACGTCTGTTGTTTTGTCTTCCACAACTGTTCACGATTGTAATAGAAAATGAAACAAATTCAATGGAATATCATAGTTCTGGCATTCAGCCAATTTGTTTCTGAATGCAGGAATAGAGCTGATCCTCAACACTGAAATTGTAAAAGCAGACCTGTCTTCCAAGACTTTGACCACTGCAGCTGATGCAACCTTCACATTTGACATTTTGATTATAGCCACTGGATCCACTGTAAGTGGATGTACTTTCTTCTTTTAGTGTCTGGACCATTCTCTGAGACCAAATAGGCTGCTCTATAAGATATATTGATTTTGTAACATGGCATTTGTAGGTCATAAATCTCTCTGATTTTGGTACTCCTGGAGCTGATGCTAACAATATCTTGTATCTGAGGGAAATTGATGATGCTGACAAGCTTGTGGCGGCCATCCAAGCAAAGAAGAATGGGAAGGCTGTCATTGTTGGAGGTGGATACATTGGGCTTGAACTTAGTGCCGTTATGAAGATTAACAACTTCGATGTCACTATGGTGTTTCCTGAACCTTGGTGCAGTATGTCCATTGCTCCTATCCTTTAACTTCTCCCTATCTCTCTTTAACAAAATCAAAGTTAACACCATAGATGCAGAAGTACAAGGTCCGAAAGAATTATCTTTGGTTAAATCTACCCAAGCAAAATATATTCGATCTTTTCTTATTCTGAGAGACTTGCCAATTACCATGTCACAGGATCCTTAATCTCTCTTCCTTCATGCAGTGCCGAGGCTATTTACTCCAGATATCGCTGCTTTCTATGAGGCTTATTATGCGAACAAGGGAGTCAAAGTAGACAAGGGCACACTAGTCGTTGGATTTAATTCTGACACCAATGGGGATGTATGTTTTTATTCTTTAGCCCAGTGTGCGTTTTGTTTTTTCAGGAATTAGATGATACTCTTTGTTATTAACAGGTAAAATCAGTCAAGTTGAAGGATGGAAGAGTGCTCGATGCAGATATTGTAATAGGTGGTGTCGGTGGACGGCCTCTAACAAAACTATTCAAAGGCCAAGTTGAAGAAGAGAAGGGAGGAATTAAGGTTAATGATTTTTTTTTTTTTTTGACTTTCCAAGTTAATGCTATAAGAACATGCTTCTTCCAATGCCTTATTTCCAGTCTAAGTTTAAATTTTCTTTCAGCTTCCAGATGATCTTCTCTTTGAATCTTTTGCGCATCATCTAAGGTAATGTTTGTTCTTTGTCATGCAGACTGATGCTTTCTTTCAAACAAGTGTTGCCGGAGTGTATGCTGTCGGCGACGTAGCTACCTTCCCTTTAAAGCTATACAACGAAACACGAAGAGTGGAGCATGTTGATCATGCCAGGAAATCAGCAGAGCAGGCCGTGAAGGTAGAAACTAACATCGCACCAAATAACTTTTTTTCTTGTTTATCTCACTCCTTTTGTTATGGAGTAGGCAATCAAGGCAAGCGAGGAAGGTAAAACAATTGACGAATACGACTATCTCCCTTACTTCTACTCCCGTTCGTTCGATCTGTCATGGCAATTCTACGGAGACAATGTGGGAGAAACTGTCATATTCGGTGACAATGATCCTGCATCATCGAAACCGAAGTTCGGGTCTTACTGGATCAACGAGGGGAAGTTACTGGGAGCTTTCCTGGAAGGTGGATCTCCGGATGAGAATAAGGCCATTGCCGAGTTGGCAAGGCTTCAACCTGCAGTTCCAAACCTCGAGCAACTGGCAAAGGAAGGTCTCTCATTCGCCTCGAAAATTTGAGGGTGAGAAAGTTGTTACTGTCTTTATGTCAAAATTAGGCAACTTTGCGGACCTATTCTTAAGCTTTCTTGTGAAAAAACTTCTCGTACCTTTGCAAATCTAGACAAAAATAACGAGACAAACTTCTCATGTCTTTGCAAATCACCATTAGCATTGCATGATCTCAAACAGTAAGTTATCGAATTCCACAAACACAACGAAACATA
Source organism: Kaempferia rotunda (assembly GCA_037177415.1). Taxonomy (NCBI): domain Eukaryota; kingdom Viridiplantae; phylum Streptophyta; class Magnoliopsida; order Zingiberales; family Zingiberaceae; genus Kaempferia; species Kaempferia rotunda. The sequence continues at coordinate 7,860 of JBAMIB010219953.1, forward strand.
GATCAAATTAGTTTCCTCCGAAAGAAGTGATCTTGATGACGAGACCCGGGTACACATCATCGAAGTCCAGAATGTGAGGATTCTCCTCGAGTATGAATGGATCATTGCACTTTTCACTTATCGTCTGAAGTGTCTCTCCTTCCCTGACCACATAGATCTCATCGCAAGGTTGGCCGTTCATCAACCGATTCCTTCTAGCCGATGTTGTATCGTTCAGCAGCTGTTCCTCAGGCTTGCAACAATTCAGAATGAGGAGGAGCGTCAAGATGAGGGTAGAGTACCACGAAACCTTCTCCGCGGCCATCCACGAAACCGAGGAAGAGGAAACCATGCTTAGAATTGCGAGGAAGAGAGGCACATCGCAGTGATCTTTAAATGGATTTGCTTACAAGTGGTTGAGACTTCTCGAGGTGGTTGGAGACTCGAACTAGGAGTAGATGAGTTACAATGGATCCTTGTCCTCCCGGTGGTTGGACTTTGAGTTGGAGCAAGTAAGAAGACATTCAAAAGGAAAGTCAAAGAAGGAACGCAATGTGTTGTTTTAGTAATTAGCCATCTCATGCCGCCGTAAACTCATCTCATTTCGTCGGCGGTGTATCTTATCAGTCACATATGTCATTCAGATTTTCTAACATTGTTAGTCTCTTTACTTATTGTGTGTTTTATTTTGACAATTTCGATATCGTTTAGTGCTAGCCAACCACTACAACTTTGACCCTGGAAAACTATCAAACTAACCACTTCATTAGCAGGGCAGATACTATTGAATCGGTATGACTTGCGGTTTGACAGTTCAACCGACTGAAGTAGTCGAACCGATAGATGTCGAAAAGACTGTCAGTATGAATATTTCAAACTATAATGATGTGTTATTGTGCCAATAAAGTTAGTTTTATTCATTCAGGAGTAGTAGTTCATGTTGGTGAGAAATCCTCCTCCTCAAGAAAGAGCGATATGTTTACAACTTGATGGAGTTCATGTTGGTGAGAAATCTAGTCAATTCTGTTTCTACAAGGAAAACATTGTTGTTGTTGTCGATTGTCGTAGGATTTTACTTTTTCAATTCTGTTCCTATCAAGGAATTGTCGCCGTCGAGTAACTCTGTAAAGCCTTCATTAAATTAAAGAATAAATTCAAGACGTGTAAGAATTGCTCCCACCACGGTAATGTACTCGGACTAAGCAAATGTTCTTTTAGAATACAATAGATTCCTTATTGATGTTGTTTCCAAAAATGCACTCTTGGAAACAAACCTGAATACCTTAGATTTATTCAAACTCGGTGTTTGAATGTTTCAAGTCTTTATTCCTTTCATTATTTTTCATTTTATGGAAATGACCAACGGTTCATTGTTCAGATGAACCTTTTGATGGTTGGCTTGAGGTACTCAAATGCCGCGGCCCAACCGGCTTGTGTCGGGTGCACCGAGTCCCAATAGAAGTGCTCCTCCGGTTGTTGGCACACCGAGTACATCTTTTTCCCCTTATCGTCCAAGGATCCACACTCGGTCTTTTCCGAGCTACTCTCACAACAAGGCAACAAAGGATACTTCTTCTTCGTCGATCCTTTCACTAACAATAAAGGAGGGAGAAAAAAACATAAGATACTTGTTGCAATAGCATTGCGACCGACATTATATAATTTTGCGTACCTTGGTGGATTATGTTCGAGAAGGCTTTATTCACATTGAGATTTAAGAAATCGGTATTCGAATTGTTGCTTCTCCGCAAGTCCAACATGAGTTTGTTCATCGATTGGTTGTGCTCGAAGACGGCTCGGGAGATGTTTTGCGGGCAAAGCGTGTAGTTGCTAGGTCTCGTGTACAATGGCGTGCACTCGATTGGATGCAAGTTCGTAACCATTACCTTGGGGACCCCTATTTCTTGTAGTCGAAGTAAATCCACTTTGAATTGGGCAAACAATTGTCGTATGAATTCGCGAATGTGCTGTTTGTCACAACAAGAAGATCTTGGTTAGCCGCGATCATAGAAAGGCAAGTTGAAAGATACAAAGAGCTCTAGCTATAGCCCTTCTAGCTCCACATCGCTAATTCAAATATTTTGATACTCACCAACAAAAAGTTGGGATCTTGTTCCGCCAAGTGTCCATAGTCATTGCCAGAGATGACGACTAGCGCGACGGAGGAACGAATGCTAGCATTCGAGTAGATGCCGGCCTCAATTTGGGATTCAAAATGATCGATCTGAGCGCTAAGGTTGCTCTGGTAGTTGCCGGTATCGAAGATGCCACTGCCGGCGACCGCAAAGTTCATACCATAAGGGAGTAGGGTTGGGCCATACCTCCTGATCTTGTAAGGAATGGGGGACTTGGTGTGCATGAAAGAAGCTGCCATAGTTGGAAAGTGTTATTTTTAAAATATAAGGGGTATAATTGCATTATGATAAAATGGGTAAAGTATATGGGTAAAAATGAAAATTTCCCCATATTTTACCAAAGGCACCCTTCATAATTGGTATTTATTTATTTATCCTTAATTATTTTGTCTCTACACTAAATCCTCTATTATATAAATATATTTAAAATGTTTAGATAAGTTTGAGAGTTTGTATGAAACACGTGGCATACATAGAGCGACACGTGTTTTCCTTGTAAAAAAAATATTTTTTATTTATTTATAAAATCTCGGTAGCCATCCTCTTCCCGCTCCCTCTTTTTCTAATTCTCTTTTATGGTAAGAGTTTACATGTTTATTTGAGAAGACGGATTAAAAGAACTAAGGAAAGTTTTCATAGGAAATTATCTTCGCTGTTTACTTTATGAAAGATATGGATTATCTATGATACGGTATGCAAAACTTCCACCATATGGGATCCCGAGGAAGGATTGATCACTGTACGTTACTTTATCTTATTTTTTTACAAAAGACTATTTTTAAGATTTAAATCCGTAACTTCTAGATAATAAACTTTATGGTTGAGCCAAGACTCACCTTCATATTATTAAATACATTGATAAAGAAAACTACAATACTAACCTACAAAATCGGTGAGAAGTCGGCCATCAGAGAAGCGACCAGTCGGCTTCTTAGGGAAGGTCATGCCATAAGGCTCAAACCATGAACGCGCATTCCGCCCCAATGCTCTCCCTAAGTTTCCGGTATCCGCATACGAATCTCCAAACACAAACAACTGTTTCCGAGTGTTATGATCATAACCACTACACTCAATCCCTAAACAAGAAACATAAGCAAAAAAAAAAAAAAAATCATATTAAAAACACTTTGACAAAATAAAAAATATATATTTACACAAACTAAAAAAATGCACGATATTATTAATTACCCTTCAAGATGAAAAATAGAGAGATAGCAAAAAATAAGAAAGCCTTGTCGGCTGCTTTCGCCATTGTGATGATTGAAGGATGTTGCTAGAAATGATGACTATTTATAGATACCACTTGAAGCCTTTGGAATTTTTTGGTAACTATTTATAATTTTAAATTTTAAAAATATATAAAAACAACGAGGAAGATTAACTGGTGGTGATTCATTGCAAGAGAGGACTTAAAATATAATAATTAGAAATTAAATTATTTCCTGGCCATGCCAAGTTAAATAGGGTAAATATCTATTGGAAGCATAAAATAAATAATATTTCTTGTTGAGTGTTTTAGTGATATTGATGTTATCTATTCAGCTCCTCGACGTCGCCACATCCGCCGGCGAAGAAAATTAGTTTGTTAATTTGGATAAATAATTATTATTATTTGAAAGGTCAATTAAATCCATTTACACGATGACAATTGAGTCGTGACACAACAAAAGTTATGCTTTGTGCAATTGGTAAATATTTGTTTTAATACATCTTAGAGTTAATTTATAATAGATACAAAATATCTTATTAGGGGTATTTAGTAGAGAGATTTATGAGTCAAAAATATAAATAAAATCTATTTCATTTCCATTCAGATATCCCGAAACTCATTCTTTATTCCTTCTCTTTTATTTTACTGAAAATTTTCTTCTCCACCCTTCTTCTCTATCCCTCTTCTCCACTGCCCCTGCCTCTCCTCCTCCTTCTCCGCCCCCTTCTTCTCCTCCCCTTTCTCCTCCTCCTCCGCCCCCCTTCCCCTTCTCCTCCTTTAAATACTAGTTAAATGGGAAAACGTACATATTTATCATTTCAAAATGTAAAACAAAAAACATTATTGTTGTTCATGAATTTGTATTGTGTTATTAATTTGTGTGTGCAACTTTGCCCTTTACACGGGAATAATTCTCATTTGATTTTCTTTTTACTTTTTTTAAAGAGTATTTTAGGATTTTTATGGAATTTTTGGTTCAATTTACTCTTATGATTTTTTTTAAAAAAAATTATGATGAATAACATGATTCTATCCATGATTTGTGTGATTTTTTTTATTTTACTCATGAGGGTAGAATAAGAATTTTGACCGATTTCCATGCCATAATTTAATCCAAATCAAGTAATATTAACGAGAATAATATTCATTCTAGTATCTATACCAA
>JBAMIB010220170.1:0-12346 GCA_037177415.1 Kaempferia rotunda
AATTCCATGTATGATTTCCTCGATTTATTCAGGTTTTAAACGCTTTCGCATTAGTTACAAGTTAAGTCAAGTAAAAGTAACGCCGTCCTTTAGGCAGCTAGGGGCGGGCGTTACACTTGGGTCGTCTATTTCCTATGATACTACAACAAAATCGTGATCACCACCAAGCATGAGTCGATCACAGCGAACTGAATATGCACCTGAGTGGTATCACAAGTAGCTCTGCCCAGCGGATGCATGACTGAGAGAGTATTTGTGGAAGAACACAGGTGGATAGAAGTTCACTTCCTACTCTTCCTCTTACTCTATATTTTATGTTCAAAATCTGAGCTACTTATATAGGAGCTCAACTTTAACCGTAATAAATGACTAATTAATGATTACTTATTATTATTAATTGTCAACCGTTTTAATTGAATAAATTAATAACCATTAATTATCATTAATTGTCGGCAATTTCAATTGAATTGAATTAACCTGAGCAGTAAAAAAACATAGCAAAATATTATTTTATTTGCTTGGGCAAATCTTGCCTCGACCGGTCCACCATTCAATGTACATAGGTTGTGCAATCCGAATCTTGGATTTACACCACCTCTCTGCGCACCCACGCGTGAGAGAATCTCTCCTCATACATATATTTACAACATTCATGCATGCATCATAAATTAAACCGATAATAAAGTCAAGAGGCTTCTAATGTGAGACTAAAAACTCATATATAATAGAATATCTTCATCCCCACCACTTTATTCCATTCATATTTCCAACAATGAAAACTTGCAGCTTCATAGCATCACTTGTAGGCTTTGCCATGTGAGCATTTCGTTCTCGTGCATCTGCCACAAATGAACACACTAGAAGCTTCTTCCTCGTCGGTGATTCCCACACACCTCGTGTCCACTCGAACTTCGCAAATGTTGCAGCATATCATCCTTTCTCCATCCTTCACACCACACCCACCACAATCCACAATGTTGATCTCATCAACATTTCCTTGTTCATCTCCCACGACCAAATCTTCTATATACAATTCAACTTCATTGTCTTTAACAAAGCACTTACCATCAAGAACATTTATTGCTTCCATCATAATCGTGTCACAACCCGCAACGTTCATCTGATTGTTGCATTCATGAATCTCCACTTTGAGATTGCTTCTTTCATCTTCGACGACCAAATCTTCCGTACGCGATTTGACTTCGAATTCTTTAACTGCAAATGTGTCACAATCCACAATGCTAAACACATTGTCACCATCTCGAATCTCCCCTTCGATATGGTGTTTTACATCTCCCACAATCAAATATTCAGCTCGCAATTCACCTTCGAAGTCTTTGACTAGCTGTTTGGCATTCAGAACGACTTTCGCTTCATCCGGAATAATGTTCAGTATGTGTCTGTACAAGCACAACAAGTCTCTCGTGATCTGCACTTGGAATCTGTTCTCACACTGATCCCTCGTCCTCGAGATGTCCTCCAAGCAGTACTCGAGCAATCGGGTGATTGGATTCACCTTGCGGCGCACAATGTAACCTGCAAAAACTCGATCACCCAGTGTTTTCAGAACATAGTCTAGCAAGCCAGTGTCGCCCACATATGCTCGGGCTGCATCTCTGATCGCCTGCCTAGTGACCCATTGGAGCTCAGAGTTCTTGAGCTTTTCGACAATCACTCGTGCTGCCATTGCGATTCTTTTTCCGGACCATCGACATTGTGGAGTTTTGGTCATGGCCTCTTGGCAGTAGTAGTCCATGGCATGCTGAGCGCATTTTGGAGGAAGACATGTCTTCGAACTGCAAGAAAAAGCATTTTCAGTCACATTTACAATAACATCATTTTGGTGGAGCGAGGCCTTTCGAAATAGTACCATCTGAATGATCGATACTGACCTTGTAATACTTAAGCATTGCAAACCAATCATGAATCTGAACAGATCGCTCAGAGTCGACAGGATCTGCTCAGAGAACGACTGATATTTTACGATAATGGTCGAGATCAAATGATGACTCGAGAGGCAACAAAGAGGAAGGTCCCGTAGCACTTGTAGAGAATGTCGGTAAACCTCTTGGGCGGTGGCACCATAGCTTCCACAGCCAAATCTGTATCCCCACCTTCCAAACCAAGGCTCACCGTAGGCGATACCATGGACTAATCTCAGCTCCATTTCCCCCTTCATCGTGACGTCAATCAAGCTCACCTTTCTTCACATTTTCAAGAACACCAATGAATTTTCCGAAAGAGTTTCTCAAAGAAAGAGAAGACGATACGTACCTAACTTGCAAAGATGAGCAAATCCTGTCCCACAAGTCCATAATTTGGTGGCTGGAAATGAAATGAGAACCACCTTGAAAGCCATTATTGATCTCTACCAAGTGTCCAAAACCATTCGAGTGTATGACTCCATGCATCAAGATGTAATTTGTCTTCGATGGTTTCGCCAATCCTGATTTATCTTTCTGTAGCCAGTCTCTAGCAACATGATGGCTTGTAGCTTGAAGCGCTGCTGATGAAGGCAACACAAAGCGAAACCTCTTGCTACAAATGATGGGGTGGCCCCAACCTGCACAAATAATTTAAAGTTCACTAATTGGCTACTCGTTTACACTTACAAAAAGATATATCTACCAGCAACATGACAGTAATGACAACTTTGAGAGGCTGGCTCTTTGACATCCTCTTCTAAGACGAGAAGTTTAGTACTATGCTGATGGAGTTGGACTTGAAATGAACGGTACTTCATTTGATCTCCATGTCCAACTAAATCTTCAAGGTGCCCACACTTAAGTAAGGTTTCGATGTTCTCTCGGAATGAGCCATTGAAATGAGTTGGATTTCCAGAGAACGCAAAAACTCCTTGCTCCTCTGATCTCTTCCTCTTGTTCATCCTCTGTGGTCCTTTTGAGCTTATGGCTGGTCTAATGAGATAACAAAGTACAAGGGTTTATAAAACCATGGGATCACACATTCAGTGCTTTTCTGTAATTAAATTCGAGGAAATTATATAAGAAATCGTGTTCTCAACAGCTAGGGAAATTCAGTAGCTAACTTGCTTTCAGCATGATTGAATTTTCTAAACTCGATGAGTAATCCATAAGGATGACCAATTTTATTTATTTACTAATTTACAAAGTTAGCATGCACCAACATCAATCGGATGACATGCATACTTTCTTTTTACATGATCACAATAGTTCATCAGATTCACATGTCGAGAAGCTTTAACTATGAATTAATACATCTCTAGAATTTGAAACCTACTGTGAAGTGTGAAACATTTATTATTAAATTAGGTGGATTGGATGGGCTTTGTGATATTTTTTTTATTGTATTGAGAAATGATTTGCAAAGAGAAAAAAAAACTCAAGGAAACCCTCAAGGAAAGACACATGAAGTGATGGAGCCCACAAAAAGTAAAATAGTGGGCTCCATCACTATATTTCTTTTCTTGAGGGTTTCCTTGAGTTTTTTCTTGGAGTGTATCATTGCTCTATTGTATTTTAGTTGTTTTCTGAGGAGAAACTGGAGGGTAGATTAGAAGCTGGTACCCATCTAGATCATAAATCATAGGTTTTAGGATGAAGAGTCATACCTCTAGGTCGAATAAGGAGAATTCTGTTAGAAGAACCCCATCTAGATCAGTAGAGCTCGTTGCATCCATCCACAACTGAAAATAATAATCAATTCCAAGAGAAACATGCATTTTTTTTCACTTCTGGATGACAAAAAATATCTTATCATAATCCTTCTAGATTCATGAAAAAAAAAAATGCAAACTAAATTTTTAGATGAAGTTACTTCTAGAAGTAAAGTTGTGCTTACTAGGAGTGTTGCTGTAATTGCTTCTTTGGATGATTTAAATCTCCTTTTAGATGATTCATTTTGGATACTGTCACTAGCTTCTCACTCTACAAAGCAAAAACAAAACAAAAAAACAAAAACAAAAATGTTTGATACTAAATTATTTGAACTTAATGATGCTCTTACTCAGGTTTCTTTTATCCCCTTCAAGTGATACAAGGACTTAGGTCAAACAAGGAATGTCTTAATTTTATCACAAAATTGGAAGTGAGACAAAAATAATATACATTTCTTTCAAAGAATGAGAAAGTGAGAAAGAAATTGCAAACATTTCCTACCACCGACAGCTGAAATGGTCAACATTTTGCAGAGCCCATCATACTCTTTTGTACAATGTATCCTTTCTAAGGCTGTTCTACCACTATTGACACTAACACCATCATCTTGTTGCATCCACAATGCCCCACATAAGAGATCGTTCGGTAGAAAAATACCTGTCATAAATCTAAATTAGATTTTGGTATCAAGAACTTAGCAACTGCTTGATAAAGTTGTTGCTCCTCAAAAGGCTTAGAGACATATCCATCCATTCCAGATTTCATGCACTTCTCATATGTTGCTTGGATCACATCAGCAGTCATGGCAAGAATTGGCAGGTGCCACTTAGCCACCATAGGTTTCTCCCTGTATAAAGAGGCTCCTTCATTCCTGCTACATTCATTCGCAATGCTTTCCACCAACCGTATAAGCTTAGTTGCTTCAAATCTGAAAATTAAACGTCTATGTGAGATCATTAGTGGATTATTATCTAGCTTTGTTCTGTTGTCTAATCACAAATTTGCCTCGGGGGGTTTATAAGATATAAATATTAATGCATTATAGAATTGTTGATATCATCGAATAAACAAGAAATGTTTTTTTTTTTTTGCTTTTCGGTGAGTCATAATCTAGCTTTGATCTGTAGATATAGATTTAAGTCCGTATGGACTCATTATGCAGGTATGAGAAAACAAAAAGCTTAAAAGATATTCTAGAGAGTTATTAGTTCAAGAAATAAAAGTCATTAAGTGAAAATAAAAATTGGGTCCTTACCCATCCATTTCAGGCATCTGAACATCCATGAAACAAGCATCAAACTTATGAGGCAGTTGAAGGAGTGACACCGCATCTTTCCCGCTTTCAGCACATTCCACCCTCGCCCCATATTTCTTAAGGATGCCTGCAGCAACTCTAAGATTTACCTTGTTGTCATCAACCACCAATATGTTCTTTCCTGCTAATAGGGTATGCAGATTAGCTAGGCCATTTGACCTCTCTTGTGGCTTTTCTATACCAAGCACTTGCTGAAGGCATGCTGCCACAGTGCTTGCTCTGAGAGGTTTCACGATCACAGTATCGATGAAGGAACATGTTTTTGCTTTCTCAGATTCACGAGCCACCAAAAGTATGACCTTTGGCAATTCTAGAATGCAACCATTCTGCTTGAGCAACAACAGCTGATCATGCAAGTGAACATCCATGTCAGTGTACCATGAGTCCTTTTCGACAAATATAACATATGGTTGTCTCCTGGACACAATAATCATAGGGAAAAGGAAGACTTCGTCAAAATGACAACTGAGATGTAAGAAAAAGACATGTTAACAAAATCATGAATATTGTAATAATAGAAAGTATTTATGAAAATAAATCGGAAAGATTACGATGACACTTTAGTTTAGTCCCACATGTTAAGCTATGGGCAAATGCAAAATTTTTAGTAGCTTTGATGGCTAACCAATGTTCAAAATAGTGAGCTATGCAGACAAAAGATATTAAAGCAAACCTAATCTTAAGCATGATAAAGTTTTTGGATAGGGTTAGTTGTATGATAGTGGAGCTACTAAATGTTTTCAATTGGGATAATTTTGGACAAAGAGTTGGGTTTTGAATCTTGAGGGAAATGCCAAGCCTAAAGTATGGAAGACTTCAACACCTTCGTGTAGTGCCCTAGTGCCACAAGGTGAGGTGTTGGCTAATAAAGGGAGCTTAAAGTTTCATGATTGAGCTACTACTATCTTGAAGGTAAGCAGGTCACTTCACTTATCTAGGTCGTTGTGACACAATAAAAAGATATTTAAGTTTTACTTGAACAAATGTAGGTAAGGCACACTATCAATCTAAATTGGTCAGCAGATGGAAGCAAGGATTACAATGTTGATTTATATATATTTCGATGATAGTATATGAAAATGCAACATGCAAACAAGGCATGATACAATCCCACATGATCTGGTTCATGCCAAAGTTAATAAAGAGACAGCTAGATCATTATTTCATGTGGTAGCAGCTAATAAAGAGAGACACAGATAGATCATTTTGTTCATGTGGTAGCAGCTAGATCAGGGACATGCCTTTCCACAATATTGAATCAAGAAATCTGAAGCAGTACTAGTACACGTTTACATTAAAAAGTAAATCCTTCAATAGCGTGCAGATAAACAAATTTTGGGGCATACCCAGTTTTTAGACTGCCATTCCGTCTAGCCAAGGAGATTAGTGCCAACTTGACTGTTCTTGAAATGTCAACAGCTAAACCCAGCCTCTTCAAATGGTACTTTGTCACAGCACTTCTAACTGGCTTTCCATCAATTAGAAAAGCTTTCATTCCCTTGAACCCAGAAGGTAGAGCCTCAAAAGGAGTTATCTTTGTATCTGTAATTGCCTCTTTATTGCATCTTTTGACAACAGCACTAAAGGTAAATGTACTTCCAAGATATGGTTGGCTGATGAAACTAATTTCTCCTCCCATCAATTCAACCAGACATTTAGTAATGCTCAAGCCAATACCAGTTCCTCCATAGTTTCTGGAAGTCGAGCTGTCAGCTTGCATGAAAGGTGTGAAGACACGATCCTGGGCTCGTAATGGGATCCCTATGCCTGTATCTTCAACACTGACGATGAGAGTGACATTTTCCTCAGCTTTCTCTGACATTATTTCACTTCCTGAGACTTCTGGTGATAATTTTTCATCTGAAACTAGAAGCTTGAAATTCTCCCAACTATTTCTAGCATCAGCAGCTGGAAACCCACTTAAAGTATTAAAGGAACCAACTTGTAGTTTATCTTCTTGTGTTTCCCCAACTAAGTCACCATAAACTTCTCCATCTATCGCTAGATTTGAGTTCTCAGCCAAATGCACTTGGATAAATATATGGCCCCTCTCAGTAAACTGCAAGAGAATATAAGGTATTATGAACAGGACATAAGCAAAGTGATGGATCAATTGTTCCCACAAGGTTTAGTGGCAGAGCATGCCAAGAGATAATAGAAAGCAGAAAACAAAAACGCATGGCTTACTTTAACTGAATTTCCCACTAGATTTGTTACTATCTGCCGAAATCTCCCAGGGTCACCAGTGACGACTTCTGGAACTTTGTCAGATACAAATACGGCAAGCTGCAACCAGCCAACACATTAGAAATTAGCAAGCAGTAAATTCATAAAATCACCAAATCATGGAAAAGGAGAGTAGAATAACTTGAAATAGCTTATCTTAAGGGATGTGGGCTCTTACCTCAATGCCCTTCTCTCTTGATTTTGAAGAAAACAAGGAAATAACATCATCAAGGGTTGACCTCAAATAAAATGGAACTGCCTCAATCTCTAATTTGCCAGCTTCAATTTTTGCCCGGTCAAGAACTTCATTGATTAGTGAAATTAATGCTCTGCCACAAACTTGAGCAGTTTGAGCATAATCCTTCTGAGTTAAATTAAGGTCAGTATCCAAAAGCATGTCCAACATTCCTTCCAAAAGAATTGTTAATGGTCAGTTTAAACACTAGCAGATCATCTAAATCCAAGAAAATTGCAGCTGAAAGAGGACCAATACCTAGTACGCCATTCATAGGTGTCCTTATCTCATGTGACACTGTTGCAAGAAACTGTCAATTTAGCAAAAGGAAAGAAATTAGAAATATGAACGAAAGAGGAATTTCATGATCCAAAGGAAATGTCATACCTGAGATTTTGCAACATCAGCAGACTCTGCTTGAAATTTTAGCTCTTCCATCTTCCGACAATCTTCTTTAACATTGTCATAATGATTTTTTGCAGCAAATACTATGTAACCTCCCAGCATGATGATCACAAAAATACCAAATGGGGTTGTAATAGCTGAAAATGGAAGGGGAGGTTTTACCCTATACCTGCACAAGACCATTATTTTGGCAAAGCATGAAACACATGAAAAAGGCGAATTGCATGGGTAAACAAATTTGTAATGTCTAACCTGCAATGCATCTGGTGCTTCCTGAATGGATCTCCAAAATCAAGCATGTTGAAATGTGAAAGTGGCATATAACCCTCTGGATTTTGAGGTCCATACATGATCAGGGATTCAGTACCATTGGTAATGTCATAAACATTTACCATAATATCTTGACTTCCAGCAAGTTGCCTCAATAAATTTTCCACAAGTGACTCTACTTCAAATGCACCCCCAAGATATCTGCTAAGCAGAAAGTCAAGGTGAATGACAATGGCAAAGGGCATATACCTGAAGATAAACTTATAAAAAGTAGGTTGTATCTAGCAGAACATGATAAAGGAATATTGCTAATACAAGATTAACAGATTGACACAGGGAAATTTAGATATATGCAACACAACAATTAGCTGTGATTCCCAACTATTTGGCAGCTACCTGAATCTCCTCCTACCATTCAAATCTAAGTTGGTGTTGCTAGTAATATCCATTCTATTGGAAATTAGATATATATATATTTTTTTTGTTTTACAATGATATGGCAAAATTCTAAACCCAATCAGGACAAATGAATGCCATCATTGATATGGCCTAGATTTGCCAATTTCATCTTTGTTAGGCAGGTTTTCACACAAGGCAAATCATAATCTACTTGAGCTATTGAATACCTGAAGGGATTAGCCATAAATAAGATAGCATTTAGTGAAGATGGAAATAGAAATCGAAGGGAAACAGCATTGAAACAAATTGTAAGTACACATATAAGCAACTATCTCACCCTGCAGTTGCTTGCACACGTTGTTCTACTGTTGCATCCTCAGGAAGCCCTGCGTAATATACTGGAAAGGTCAAAACCACACCAAGATGGTTTGACTTAAGAAGCCTAAAAGGTTTTGTAAGAACAGCTTTCCCAGTCGCCCTAGCCCGTAAAATATTCTCTCGGTCCTCCTGTAAAAGATGCAGGAATCAACAAAAGCCAAAGGAACAAAGGCATCAGCAGAATTAGTTAGTTATCAAGTGCTAGACCTCGCCAGACATCATATCAAGTGCACCGATGTGAGATACAGTCTCCTGGGAGTAAATTACAGGAGCATATTCATCCTGCATGGGTGATGGCTCCCTTTTCATGGTCATGATGGTCCACCCCTGCCTATTCTCAAAGGTTTCCCTTTGGGAACGAACAACTCTCTCGGCATATGCTACCCCATTTAACAAAGGTCGTTCAAAAGCTGTTTTCGCAGTGTAATATGCAAATGTCTCCTGCAACCAAACTCAAGTTAACTCAAGTGCAATGCTCGAGAAGCTAGAACAGAAAACAGATTTAACTAATATAGACAAGGTATTCTTCCTACACGAAGAATCACAGGTATAGCATGTGAATGTCTCTTGCAATCAAAGTTTCAAACTCAAGCACAATATTCCTCCAGGAAATGCATAGAACCAAAACAGCCTAATTTATTTGGTGGAGAGACCAGAATCTTGCTTTTGCCCATTTAATGGGCAGTAACAGAAAATACTCTGACATAGCCTTTTAGTACAAAAGGAAGTAAGACAGTAAGACAGAAGAATAATGTCTTGGTTAATACACAAAAAGGGTACTAAGACAGGTACTATCAAACATGGTTGACAACAAAAGAGCAAGAGAAAGACTAGTAGAAACCTCCGCCTCCATCGTTAGGCTTCCAAAAGAGAGGGGGGAAAAACGAAAGAACTAAAAGATCAGCTAACAAGAGAAACAGAAGAATATTTTGACAAAAATATGGAAATTAATAATAACAGAGTCATGTACTTGTCCCACCTGATCAAGGGCTGGGGGCTGCTTCTGGTAGTAGAATGTGGAGATGAGGATGCCGAGGGCATGCACATGGTTGACGCTTACAGCAAACTGATCCTGGATCATCCTCGCACGCTCCTCGCACATGCTCACCAGCGCCTCCTCTGCCTTGATCATGTTCTCCCTCCGGAAATAGCAGTGCGACGCCAGGAACACACTCACCGCAATCGCCACCCCGGCGACCACCGCCGCCTTCCGTCTCCACCACCACGTGCTCTTCCTTCCGGCCGCCATGAGTACCCACTTCCTTTCTCCAATTCAAAGTCGCACCAACCTTTCGCAAAATTCCCACCTTTGGATCTGCTTTCTCACTCTGCGGTAGGGCAGCAGCGTCCAAACTGCGGTTTAGCTTGGCTTAGCTCCAAGCAAATGGCATCAATTCTTGTGTTGATTTGCGGGAAAGAGCATGAAGGCGTGGTTAAGACCATCTTAAAAGGTGGAAAACCTCGCTTATTCCAATGACAACGAGGGAGACAGCCAGCTCGCCTCTCTATCTTCTCTGATTTTCTTCTCGGTTATCTCTCTCCTCCATTAAAAAATGCAAAGCATTGGCGAGTCCAGTTGCCGTTTGGTACTGGCGACAATACCAGGGCTCGTTCCTCTCTCTCTCATTCCCCTCTCCTCTGTGTTAAAAAGCTCACAAAAATATATCAACTTTAAACTCAAGAATTGAGATTTGGGTGGAAACAACGCAATTAGCTATAATAATAATAATAATATCTCGTCTCCCTCCGCGACCGGAGCACAATTAAGCGAGAAGCTTACAATATTTTTGCGAAAAATCGCTTTCCCAGAGCGGTTGCGTGGCGGATTTAGCTCAAGATTCGCTGCCATTAAAAAACTCCCTGTTCCTATATAAAATTCCTCTCCTTCCGCTTCCACCAAACTCTCACTTCCCAATCCCTGGGCACAATTGTTTCTTTTTGTTATCCCTTTCTTCCCTTTCCCTTGTTGTCTTCTTCCCTCACCCTGGCAATTTTTTTTTGTCCTTTTTATTAGTCGCAATCTACCTGTCCTCGAACGGAATCCCCAATGCGATTGGCTTCGACCTCCGAAGCCAGATTTCGCAAGACACAGTGAAGTCCGCACCCGATCTGCGAACAAGAAACCCTTTTTGCTCTACTCCCCTCCGATTCACCTCCACCCGGAGCCGCCTGACGTTCCAGCTCCAGCCTCCAAATCCGGTGGTCGCGAAGGCTTCTTCGCCTTGGAAATGGAAACCCTGGGCTCGAAGGACTAGGGTTTTAGTGGTTTCCCATCACTGCCGCGGTATCACGAGTGCAAAAGAACTTCGCGACTCCGATCGCAGTGCACTGCGACGACGGACTGCATCCTATTCCTAATACATTAGCTGAAATGACTTGAATGCCCTCTTAGTCAATTGAAGGTACCTATCAAATTTAAATATATTCCCTAGATTTGAAACATAATTTATAACTGAAATGGCGTACCATTTTTTATAGGGACGTACGTTTTATGCAGGTACGTAAGGAGATTCGGTCTAATTTCTATAAATTATTGGTTTTAAAATGTTGAATTGATAGAACGGTAAAAAAATTTTATACGACTAAACAGATCACTCTCAAAATTAATTGCTTAAAATAATTTTAAAAAATGACCTTTAGGATATTCCTTCTGTTCAAATTTAAATATTGAAATCTTTTATTACTCCTCAAATATTGAATTCTTTTATTACATTCTAATTGAAACAATCTCTTATCGTGGAGAGTAAGGTTGCATATAATAAAATTAATATGGTTCAACTTTCTTCACGGACATAGCATTAGCAAAAGTTTTGTATACCGTATACCACCCTTTTATAGCGCTTATCCTTAAACATATTTGATCAAAATTATATCTCTCATTAAAGCATTTTTTGACTCTTCTAATTTAGAAATAGATTGTTTTAAAGGTATAACTTTGATCGAAGTTATTTTGAAATAAAGGACAAAGAAGTGTTATCTTAACAATTTTTAAAAAAGATTTTTTTTAATGATTTTATGTGCAATAAAATTTTAATAAAGGAATTATATGATCAATTAAATTGATAAAGAAGTTTAAGAGTGTAACACGTTTGTATTTTTATTTTGTTTTTTTTTAAATAATTGTTGGCTTTACTCTTTTGTTTGTTTGCGCATTGTATTATTCCTTGTTCCTCCTCACATGAATTTTTAATAATGTTAGTTAGTCACGCAATCTCCATAAATTTTATTTTTGGAAGATTAGATTAACTAACTATTATTTTGAACTTCTTGAACACAATGATTAACATGATAATTAAGTGATTAAGAGTTGTTAATAAAGAGATTGATCCTATTTGTCAGGTAAGTCAGCGGACACCGGGGAGCACCGTGCACAGTCAGACAAGAGAATTGCTGATGCGGAAACACACAGATGCACTCAGAACTGCACAACAATAGACGAGCAGACAGCGTTAGCGACCAAACAGGAGTCGTCGCCCCTTA
>JBAMIB010220594.1:0-12344 GCA_037177415.1 Kaempferia rotunda
TTGGTGTGTTGTATTGTGTTGTGTAAAATTGATGTTTTGGTCTTGTATTTGATATTTATTGGATTGTTTATAATTGTCATGTTTCATTGTTCTTGTATTGAATTATTCATTATTGTGTCAAATTGTTGTGTTGTTGTATTGGATTTTGCATTGTTTGTCTAAAATTGCTCTTCTGTCTTATTTTGTTCGTTACGATATATGTTATTGATTTTAATTGTCACATTAGAGAGACATCTTTGATTTTTTTTTTAACATCATCACTAATCTTAATGGGATGTATTGTAATGATTTTAATTGACATATCGTATCGTAATGATTTGGTTCTTCATGGATTTGTGATTATCAGTCTAATGGATTGTGATATCAGTTGAATCGATTAACCTCTATGAACTTTAGAAAACTAATCATTCGACCGATACATTGAAACAGTCGAATTGATTCAATTCTGTACGCTTCAACCAAATCGATTCCTACGACTAGTCGAATCGATTCCTACAACCAGTCGAATCGATACATTCCTGAGCCCTTCAGCAACTGAAGCATTCGACTGATTTCAGCAAATCAGATGAATGGCTAAGTTTCTGTTCCAAATAGAAACTAAGGCGTTCGATTGATTTTAGCAAATTAGTCGAATGGATAAGTTTATGTTCCAAACAGAAACTGAGGCGTTCGACTGGTTTGCTGAAATCATTCGAATGGATAAGTTTTTGTTCCAAACGGAAACTAAAGCATTCGACTGACCCCAAAACTTAGTTGACTCGATCGATTCGCATCAAACGAGTTTTTAAAGCCAACCGGTGTATTTCGAGATTCATTCGACTAGTGCTTGCTCTAACTTGCGATTGCGCCCTTCTCCGATGACGGGTGCTGGTGCGCCTCTTTCCTCCGACGCCTAGTGCTCTGGTGAAATCATGAACAAGTAAAATTGTTTAATTGCTAACTGAACAGAACCAATAAAAAAAAAACGTTATTAGATTTTCATTTTGACTTGGTTGACCAATTCAAACCATAAACAAAGGTTGCTCTTCTTTATTTCTCCTCCTCTCAAGCAGCATGACCAGCCCATCAATAAATGCAATTCCACCCTCTCTTCACCTTCTGCAATAACTCCTCTCTTCCCATTTCTCCTCCCTCTTCCCTTGCTTTCTCCTCCCCTCTTCCCCTAAATTCCTCCACCTCCATCAAATAATTAAGTGTTGAAGAAGAAGAAGAAGAAGTTTAAGCTTTTATGTAGTTCGATCACTGTCTTGCTTGAGATTCTATTAATGCATGCACGCATTCATGCTTCTTCGTCCTCCATTAATGTTGATAAAACCATCTTGTCATCTTCCCCAATCATGAGCTCTACTTGAATGAAACACTGCCTCCACTTTGGCATTTCCTCAGGTGAGCCTCTTTCTAACCATAATGACTAAGTATAAGATAAATCAGACACCAAACTGTTTATTTATTTATTTATTTTCCTTTTTGTACACACATGTTCTATGAGTCAACTTTGCGTTAGGTCTTTTCGCCCTGATCATATCTGAAAAAATATACATTCTTAGAATCTTAGGGTGCACTGCACTTGCCTTGCCAAAGTTGTGAGAATATATTTTGGATCGGGTAGACATTGCTACTTGCCAAGTTTTGAGTACCCATTTTGGCTTTAAAACCAGGGATGGAAAGTTGTGTGCATGCATTCCATTAATTAGGGGTTTAGGTCGAGTTCTAGCCATGAATTCACAAAGAATGGATGGAAGGGTTAGGCACTTTTGTGATCATGAATTTTTCTTTTATCACGTACGTGTTTAGCAATAGATCTATTTGTGCTCTAACTCAAGTACATATATATTGAAAATCCTTGCTTCATGTGTTTTCATCTGCTTTTGCGCTTAGAAATATATTTCCTATAGTTGTTGTTCTTTCTTGTAGATCTGAAATGAATGATGTAAATACTTTTGGTGATTGGGAACTTTTCCTTGACTTCGTGGTAGTATCAAGTGTTGATGAACTTTTGTGTAACAATTGCCCTGATTCGACTAGCCATCAATGATCATCTCTATACCAATCACCGTAATTTGATAAGTCATCGCCAAAGAGACTATTCTTGCTTATATAGTTTCCATTTTGAACATTTCAATGTTTGTTTATTTCTTTTGATTGATTTCAAATCGGAGAAGGTTTACGATTTTTTTTTTTTTTTGCTTATATATTTCTAATTTTATTTAAGATTATTTATTTGTGGAACTATGAAATCTTTTTCCTTATCACCTTCATGCCTAATTTATCTCACTTATCACTACCAAATGTTCTTGATGACAAAATCCTCTATCGAAATTAATTACTTTCCAAAAAAAAAAAAAAGAGTTATCATTGTCCTCTTTACTATGTACCTACAAAGATGGTTGTTTGGGCTTATGTAGAGATAACTTTACTCATGGTCATTTCACTTTGGAAGCTTGCTTACTATTTTTGTTAATAGTCTCTATTTTTTTTTTTTTTTTTGCTAATAATCATTTCAATTTTTCTCGCTTCTTGCTTGCTCGCTCAAGTTTCTAAGGTAATATACACATGATTTTCTTGAACATATTTACTTAGTTTGTCATATGCACTTTCAATCAATGATAATATATTGTATTGTTGAAATCTTCTTGAAGGTATCCAAGGAGAGTATTCTCTACTTTTCCATTTTTGTTAATATCTAATTGGTTATCAAATTCACTTATTTTGAGAGAAATTCTACGATCACTCTTTCACTAGATGTCTATTAAGGTTGGTTAGGCTTGTGTAGCTATAAGTTTATTCGGTTCATTTATTTAACAAGTTTTATCATGTCAACTACATTATTGGTTCATCAAATCATCCTAATTGAATAAAGGATCAACAAATAGACTAGTTTTGTTTATATTCTCGATCTATTGGATAGATCAACAAGTAAATTGTTCTCGTCTCTAGTCTTTCATGTTTGCAATTCATTTCCGAAGAAATATATTTATACATCCATATACTTTCTAACCAATTGTGGTGATATACTTGTTTGACATACCTATAGTCACAATTCATAGACATGACTGAGGAACAAGAACAGCAGCTACAACAAAATGTTATACCAAATGAGTCGACAATGATGGATCAATTATTCGATAGCATTCTGGATGGTACCGATGACTTCCCTAACACCCTAAGAACTGATGTGATCATGATCACATCCGACATTGTTGAAGATTATCAGAATCTTGGGAAGAGAAAGATCAATCATAGACATACGACGGAACAAATCCAACGACTCGAGGAGTAAGATTGTTTTTCCATTTTATGATCTATTTATATATATCTATTGGCTTGATATATAAAGAAAGAACATTATATATATTTTAATGATAATTTATTTTAGGTTCTTTCAAGAATTTCCTCATCCGGATGACAAACAAAGGAAGGAGTTGGGGCAAGAACTCCGTCTAGACCCAATGCAAGTGAAATTTTGGTTCCAAAATAAGAGAACACAAATAAGGGTGAGAGGAACATGTTCATCGTATAGTTATCACACTCGATCCAAATTAGTTATCACCCCTTTTGCAGAATTGATTCGATCTATATCTATTCTAAGACCTATGATATTATTGCATATGCAACACACTTTCAATTGTATTTACCCTTTTTTATGCCATTAAATTGATTTACACCTAAATTCTAATGTAGAATCAACTTGAGCGAGAGGAAAATCAAAGGCTGAAAGAAGAGAATGAGCTTCTTCTATCCGACAACTTGAAGTTGAAGGAAGCACTCAACAGTGCTTGTTGTCCCAACTGTGGTGGCCTGCCCTCACTCGGTGAGATCTCTATCGACGAGCAACAACTACTAGCCGAAAACAGTCGTTTACGAGATCAGGTATTATTACTATAAGCATCGATCCCCTAATAACAAGGGAGTGTGCATCGATCAAAATCTTAACACATTCATATATATACATTTATGATAGATCGAAAGAGTCACCGCAATGGTAGCAAAGCGCACGGGTATACCGTTGCAATCAGCTGGAATTGGAGCTCAACTTAAACCGGATTCGAGTTTGGGTTCGAGTTCGAGTTCGAGCAAAAAGAATAGACCTGAGTTTGGGAAGTCGGCAGCTATTGCTTTGGCTGAGCTTGCTATGGAGGAGCTTCTGACACTGGCTGAGCTGGGCGAGCCCATGTGGATTGTCGGATGCGACGGGGTCACTGAAGCCTTAAACCAGGCCGAGTATGCCCGAGCTTTCAAAAATGGGCTCGGACCCAAGAATGTGAAACTGAGTACCGAGGCCACCCGGGCCACTGCCATTGTGGCCAAGCCTGCAGAGACGCTGGTGGACATGTTCATGGACGTGGTAGGCAGATTTGGCGATGGAAATGTGTAACATGGAGCAGTGTAGGATCTTCTTATCTTTGTGGATTTTGATGCTGTGCAGGATAAGTGGATTGCGTTGTTCTCCAGCATCGTCACAGGAGCAGCCATTGTGGAGGTGTATTCCGATGGAGCAGCGGCGGGAAGCTACGACGGCACTCTGCAATTGGTAAAGTTTTCAACTTTGGAGGTTCTGTTCTTCTTCACTAATCCGATTCTCTTGTCCAATCTTGAAGTTGAAATTTTTTGTCTTAATTTCTCAGATAACGGCTGAGTTACAAGTCCCAACCCCTCTCGTTCCTGTGAGGGAGGGCTTGTTCTTGAGGCACTGCAAGCAGCATGAGGGAGGACTGTGGGCTGTGGTTGATGTTTCCTTCGAAGTGCGCCAAAATCCCATGGCTAAGTTCCGGAGAAGGCCCTCCGGATTCATCATTTATCAAATGCCTAATGATTGCTCAAAGGTACGTGGACCTTTGATCAATGAATTACAAGTTACAAGGGTGATTCTTTCGTTTCTGCATGATTCTCATTTTACGTGGCTTGTAGGTCATTTGGGTGGAGCACGTTGAAGTGGATAACGGAGAGGTTCATGACATGTACAAGGGGATCGTCAAATCTGGTCTTGCATTTGGAGCAAAAAGATGGTTAGCGAGAATGGAAAGGCAATGCGAGAAATTAGCCAGTCTCAGCAATTCCACTGCTTACATAGGTATATATCGCTGTTCCATTCTTCTTTTCATTAACTAAAACTACTCCAAAAATGCTTTGTTTCACGCATGGTGATTGACTTATAAATTTTCTCCTCGTTAATTAGTTACGTTGTTATATATATCGATCGTCTATGTCTTTGGTAGGGAACGCTGAGGGAACCGAGAACATACTAAAGCTATCGGAAAGGATGGTGATGAGCTTTTGCAGCGGTGTAAGTGGCTCTCTGATTCACCAGTGGATTGAAGTAACTGGTGCTGCTACAAATGAGGTGATGATTAGGAGCAGGAAGAACAATGGTGACCCAGGGAGACCTGCCGGCACTGTACTTGGTGCTAGCACTTCAATCTGGTTGCCCATCACTCCCAAGAGAGTTTTCGATTTCCTGTGCAATTTGCCGACGCGCAACCAGGTATATATATATATATATAGAAGAAGGCTAAATACTTTGGTGCCTTTTCTTTAGCTACTTGTCTTTGCTTTCATTTGATTGTTCATGTGAAACAGTGGGACATTTTGCTGCATGGAGCCATGGTTTATGAAGCAGCTACCGTTTTAAACAGCCAAGAAGAAGGCAACTGTGTCTCCCTATTTGCAGTTGGAGTGAGCAAAACTTGTATATATATCTTGCTTTTCAATTACTTCGGAATTGCCAGTGTGATCACTAATTTATTGGTGTTAAATCTAGCTTCCTGGCGAGGGGAACACGACGATGATACTACAAGAGATCTGCAGTGATTCGACTTGCACATACATGATTTATGCTCCTGTCGATACTGCCATCATCAATGCAGTGCTCGGTGGTGGAGACCCCAATTTTGTCGCATTGCTGCCTTCAGGCTTTGTCATATTCCCTGATGAAAATTCTTCCATGCAAAATGATGAGGCTAAACGTCAGGGGTGTCTTCTTACTGTGGCATTTCAGATCTTTATCGACTCAGCTCCTGATTCTAAGATCCCTGCCGGAACTATAGACATAGTGAACAGCCTTTTGACTTGCACCTGTAGCAGAATAAGAGCCATTATCTCATCCAATAATCTTCAGTAATACTGGTAAATAGAATTGTAGCTTTTGGATATGTCATTGATTGGTCGATAGGTTCACAAGCAATGTACTTGTTTTCATTCGACAACTCATCCCTTTCCATAATTTTGTGGACAAATTTTACAGGAGCAGCTGGAGCATCTGCAAATTGGAATTCAAGAGTGCCTGTACTCTCCTACTCATCTGTTCCAACCTTCAGAGTCTTCAATAATAATAATAATAATAAAGAACAATTTTTCTGTCCCAACTTTGTGACTGTAATCCATGAACAAAAAAGTTACATGGCCATCGTGGTTATGTAACTTGGTCTTGTTTGCCCATTGTTGAACACTTGAACTTGAACGTCTGTCTGTCTCTCTCTCTCTCTCTCTTAAGCAGGATATTTTGGATGAATAATGCTTGCGTATCACCATCATATTTGCTTGTCTGTGATATGGATTCCAGTGTTGATTCTTTCATTTCTACGACGAATGACAATCGCACTGAGTTTCACATCTAATATGGTACGAAAACATCTAGTGAAATAAAATTCCCAAGGTCCGATAGAATTGGTCATTTAAAGAAACTATTAGATGCGTGTAAATGTTGTAGGAAACTAACTTGCTAGAGGATTTTTTTTTTTTCTTGAAAAGAGCTTTGTGTAGTCTGTGAACGTTAGAGGTAAAGTTTTTTTTTTTCCAATTTGTTATCGCTATTTAAAGATCTCAATAAAGGACTATTATTTTTTTTATAATTCGGATAACTAAATTTTATGATCTAATTAACCTTAAAAGTGATCGATAACTAAAATTTATGATCTGATTAATCTTGAAAGTGATCGGTAAGTGTCATAAGTTTTCAAATTTCTTAAATGTAATATATTTGAATGAGTTTTGAGCCTATGAAATGATCGCATTTTTTAGGATTGCATCGTAGCCTCGAGGGCACGATAAATGACTATTGCAAACAAAGTGTAGGTTGCGGATTATACAAGTTTTATGGTACTTTTTTCTTGGCGAAATAGACTTGGTCAGTCCATATTAATATAGAGATCGAGACTATCTGTGAGATGATGGTGGAGATGTTACGCATTCCATTTTCTCATCCCTGTATTTGCTCCAACTAAATTGACTATAATATAAATTTATTGGAGAAAGGAAATATATAGAATCAATTTGTTTTCCAATATATTTCAGTATATAAATAGAGCATTACCTTTCATGAGGCCACCCCTTAGGGCAGCCCAGAGGAGGGCCCAACCCAAGGTAGAACCCATATATATATTTTAATATAAAAACAAAACTAAATGCATGGACCTTAAACAATTGTTAAACCTTATTCTTATAACTCTACGGCATGTATTGATGCACGACTCTTCTTGCATGTGATTTCTTGTTCGTCGTTGCTCTTCCTTGTACGTGATTTCTTCTCCGGCATTCTTTCCACTAAGACACGGATCCACCGAATAAGAGGTAATCCTAATTTACTTCTTTAACCATCTTCTTTGTCCTACAACATGTGACATCAATTGCGTCTTAATCAAGCAACAACAGTCGTTCACGCAACCTAATCACATCGATCGATTCTTGTAGTGGTTGTTGCACGCAACGCGGGCTAGCGACTGAAGTTCACTCGTGTGACTTAATCGCGCGACGCGATGGCTCTCATATGCTATGTTGGCTGCTCATGCTAACTGTGACTAAATTACATGGTACTTGTTGCCTACCGTTGCTGCTATCTGCAACCATCGCCAGGGGCGAAACCAGAATTTTAATCCGGGGGGCTAAATTTAAAATAAATCATTATTTTTTTTATATAAAAAATATTGTTCATAAAAACAGTATGCATTCTATATATTATAAAAAAGTCTTTCATATCAACATGCTAATATTTCAACAAAATATAAAAACAATAGAAAACAAATTAAAATAGTATAAATAGAATAATTAAAAAATTTATATTAGATTTTGGATATTAAAATGAAATAGTATATATCTATAAAGTGGGGACCAGCCTGGGCTAAAGCCCAGGCTAGCCCCTCTTATGTTTCTCCATTGACCATCGCATTGGTCTCAGTATCACATAATATATAAACTAAATGAGCTAGCAATGTTATCTATTGAGAAAGAAATAATCCGATAATTAAATTATATAGATTTAATAAATATTTTTACCTCTAAAATAACTAGACGAGTAGTGTTTGTTTAAATATTTCTAATATTTGTTAAATTTTTTATTTATGTAATATATTATTTTTAATTTATATATGCATTTAGTTTATTTTTTATTTGTAAACTTAACTATACTTTATTTATCTTAATAAAAAACTATTTTTTATTTTTCACTTTAGTCCTCCAATACTTTTATGACTCCGTACATAATAGATTACAAATACATGGTATCCATAATCCATTCAAATATATTTCAAATACATGGTATCCATTCAAATATATTTATTCCTCGAATCAGCTGAACCGGACAAATGGTCTGGTATCAGAGAGGGGTTAAATCTGGCTGGCCATATCCACGTGGGAGTGGCCCCGCTGCGGTGGATGGAATCTCCGCGGGACCCACTGCGCATGAAATTTTATGTTTTCTCTGATGAAATGAAATGAAATGAAACAAGAAGCAAATGAGCACGAAACCTCGCCGCCGTTATAAGTGAGTCATCCCCTCCTGCAACCTCGTGCTTCCGGCGCTCGATCCATCGCGATGAGGCGCAGGTACGGCGAGGGACGGTTCCTCGCTTCCCCCTCCGGATTCGGCTCCGGCGTCCAGGCCGGAAGGGGCAGCGACCTCCACGACCTCTACGAGGAAGACGTATTGACCGCCTCTCCCGAGGCTTCCCATCACCACCTCTCCGACGACGTCGTTGACGACGACGACGACGACGATGACGACCGCTGGCATGACACGAGCGTCGTCTCCAATATCAGGTGGGACCACAGGAAGATCGGTGGCCTTTCTCTCGCCTTAGAGGACTCTTACCGTGGCACAGAAGCTCGTCCTCTGCGGAAAAGGCGGCAGCCGACGTTGCCGGCGTCGGCGCCGGTGGACGTGCCGGTTTGGCCGAGGCATCACTTGCCGGGATCGGGTGGGCCACCGTCGGAGACAGAGGAGGAGGAAACGGAGGAGGATTGGATGCCGCCGCATGAGTACTTGACGCAGGCGCACGGGCGGAGCACGGCGACCGCGTCGGTGTTGGAGGGCGCCGGGCGGACGCTAAAAGGCCGCGATATGAGCCGGGTCCGGGATGCCGTCTGGAGTCAAACCGGTTTCTTCGGCTGAACCCAACCGGCTCGATCCTTTGCTATGTTTTTGTGTAATAGCTAGCTGTGATTTGGCCATGTAAAAGTCCGATTCAATGGTTGCCAATGAGCTCAATGTTGTAAATTGTTGGTAATTATAATTGATGTGGCAGTATGCCATGTGGATTGTCAAGACCGATAACGATCAAATTGTCCTTACAGGATTAACATCATAGTCTCTATGGATTTAACACCAAACCGAGCAATACATTGGTAAAATGCGGAATGACACAGTGCTCTGATTATGGCCGCTCGGTCGGGAGATACAATCCGCTCGAGAGATATATGCCGCTCGGGAGATGCATAGGTAGGTCTAATAAGATATAACAATAAACAATCACACCGAAAGACCTCTCTTAAGGGTTACATTAATGATATGAGAACTATAAAGAGTCTTCTAGCAATCAATGAATTAATAATGAGTTTAGTGATCTCATCGTACATTAATTCTCTCGTAATAAATATAGTTTATTAAGAGTCTTAATAGCATAAGAATATGAAGGGGGTAATAAAAATATAAATAACACCAATAAAATGAAACAACGGAACTCTTTGTGAAAAAATTAGCAAGAACTTTTTAATCATCTCGGAGCATGATGAATAATTTATCTTTAATTTTTTCCTTTTGATTTGGGAATCAATTAATGAATCTAGCAAACTCAAGCAATAATTACTACGGCGCGGAGGCTACTAAATGTGGACAAATTTGATATTAAGTTCATGGACTAATAATAATTTATAAAATTTTATAATCTTAGAGTATTTATAACATATTAAAAATAGCCAATTTTTTGTAAAATTTTTATATTAAATAAATATTTAATCTAATTTATAAGGACAATAATTTTATTAGTGGAGCTCTATACAAAATTTGAGCTAATTTTGATCTCGATAAAATCTTCAATAA
Organism: Kaempferia rotunda; assembly: GCA_037177415.1. Taxonomy (NCBI): domain Eukaryota; kingdom Viridiplantae; phylum Streptophyta; class Magnoliopsida; order Zingiberales; family Zingiberaceae; genus Kaempferia; species Kaempferia rotunda. Next base: position 10,310 of record JBAMIB010220594.1, read on the forward strand.
ATAAATTTGAATAAACTCTATAAATAAATAAACACACTTAAATACAACATAGTTAAACGACCCAACTAGTTTAGGGAGTATTAAGAGAGCTTAACATGCAAATTGTATCGAACCCCGTTGATCATTGTCGAATAAATCTCTCTTTGATCTTGTGGCTTTTAATGGCATGCGGTCATAGCGGAGGATGATTCATGTTGAATGCAATAATTGAGGATGGTTGGACAATAGAAGAGGGATCCATTTGCGTTCGATTTGCCTCCACGAGTCAATTTTTTGATAGAGAAATACTAGACCACAAGTGCTATGTGTCACACTGCCTTTTGGAAGCAAGTCACATCCATCAAAACAATTTCACATCTTAAATTGATGATCGAATTAACATGCAATATTACGACTAAAGTTATGATTTGTGGACACATACTTCTCCAATATTATTAGCATGCCAACGTATTTAAATTATGAGGATGGCAACATAATTTGGAAGGTAGCGTACATTAGTTGGCTCAAATCATCTTGCATTCGGCGTGTTCTTCCCTTGGTGCAATGAATATGATTTGGAGTCGGCTCCTCTCGAAGATTTTGTTTATGTGGTGTGGATTCTATGATTCCATTCTCCGACAGAATATATAAAAACTATATATTTTCTTATATTTTGATTGAGGGAGACATGAATTTGTCTTTTAATTGGAGGGAGCAAGGTTAATTAATTATTATATGCAATTAAAACAAAATTTCAATTATGCATTTTTCAACACCATGTTTCTATCTGAAAATCGGTGCAAGGTAAATTGTATTTAAACAAACGTAAATTAAATAGATGTATTTACAAAATACATTTATTATAACTTGTATTTTATGTCTGATTCTATCAAGAGTGATGTTATCAAGAGTGATGTGATCGAGATGGAGAGTCTTCTAACCGAAAGATGCCGGTAGCAAGGAATGAAGAGGACGAATGGGATAGAGTTTCGAGGATGTGGAAAATGAAGATGAAAAGGGTATGATTTTTAGGGTTGACAAATAGAATGCGAAAAGGGGAATGGTGATAAGCTCGATGGTAAACTAGTAGAAGTAGAAATATTAAGGAACATAAAAGGAGAAGACAGGTGAGTAGCCTCAGGAAGAAAAAATAGAGCTAACACGGGCTTTTAGAAAGGAAAATACTGTAAAGCTTGAGAGAGGGAAACTTATAATCACCGTGTAATGTTCACCTTTGAGAGATCTACAGAAAGTCCTCCTCTGATCCCTGTGTACACCCTTGTCAAGTATCCTGAATTGTTCTTCTTCCTGCACGCACGTAGACGACGACGTTAGTACCAGAAATCAGGGAAAAAGTCCCTAGATCGGATACTCCAAAGCTCAAGTCAGAGAACTATCCTCGATGCAAAAGTATGTAGAAAAGTGAAGATTGAAGGAAGAAGATGATTCATAGTTCCTTTTGGGCTCCTTAGAGAAAGTGTCAAAAGTCTCCATATTGTATGCATGTGTACCTGTTTATATTACCTGTTGGCTTCGGTTGTATCGAGGGGACAAGAAATAGTCCTGTAAAAAAGTTTCGGGTGTTGAGGAAACCAAATGGCTTGATCCGCATTAAGGTAAGCTTCTGAATGTTGAGGTGGCGGAATATTCTCTAATAGGTAGTTATGTCAGGTGGCCGCATGACCTTGGAGTACTGTTTCTTTGAGAAGACATCCTAGCGGAAAGTGTGTTTGAAACACAGGTACAAAGTATTGAGGCAGAGTGGAGTGGAAGTTCCGTCCGGCTGGATGTCCTACATCTATAACGTAGAGTATGTTCCTATAGTTTGGCATGTCCAGGTCCGTCCGGATCCTTAGAGCAGAAGTCTACTCTGAACGAGATTCTTGCTTATGATAACATGTGACAAGAGTGTTTCATAGGCGGCATGCTGACCGGGCGGACTTAACAATCGTGGCATGGGGAGTCCGACCGGCATAACTCCGAATGGCTAGTCCTATTGTCCCGCGAGAGCCGAGCACATCTCCGAGGATGGATTAACCTTGCCCTTCATGAGCTT
>JBAMIB010220703.1:0-12343 GCA_037177415.1 Kaempferia rotunda
CCGGTGCTATGGCCTATGGAGGAGCCGATCTGCAAGAATGAGACGGCGGCGGGGGCCAATGAAGGGAACCGAGTTGACGACGGAGCCAGATGAGGCTGAGCAGGAGGAGGAAGAAGACGAGAAGGAGGTGGAGGTGGTGGACGAGGAGGAGTTCCGGCGAGCTGTGGAAGCGTTCATCGCGAAACAAACTAATTGTTTCTCCGCGAGGAGGAATGCAAGGCCGCCGTCTTCCCCACCATATCATATCCCGCAGGAACACCAGACCGTCGTGTTGCCCTTGCCCTTTTGAATAACTAACAAGTACAAATGGAGCAATTAATTAAACAGAGTTCTCACCTCTCTGTTGAAATATTTGATATATATATATATATATATATATTTCAAGTTCAAAATGCATTGACAATGAAATAAAAATTTCTGCCCTCCGTTTTAAAATTCAAGACGACAAATGCAATTCACAATGAAAAAAAGAGAAGAAGATAGTCTTGTGGACTGATATTTGAATCAAATATTCAAATTGCATTTTATTCATTCTGAAGACTGCAAGTAAGTGCTGTGTGACTCATGATTCATTCCTGAAACTTTTAGATGCGAGTAAGAAGAAATACTCGATGATGTTAAAAGAAGAGAAATTAGGAATCAATTCCAAGTTCTCAAAGTTTTTGGTTCTCAAACACTCACTACTACTGGAGAAAATGAAGCATTTCTTAAAGTAAAGCATTAAATAAGTCTTTTTTTGTTAAAGTTCTTTCAACTGATTTTGCTTAATTAAATGACAAAGTTGTGAGGCATTGCAAAAGAGGTGACACCACAAGAGATACAAGAATATTTGATGCAAAAGAGGTTTAATTAGTTGGAATTGGTTAAAAGCTAACATTCCTATGTGCTGTTCAAAACAGAATGTGAAGAATCTATGACTATATGTGTTCATCAAGCAGGAAGACGTTGTCTCAAAATTGGATTACTTTTCCATTCCATGTCTAACCCTTTGCACTCCTCTTGTGGATAACTAAAACAAGATGTACATAGTGCAACAAAAGCATATATTCTGTTGATATATATCCATCTCAAACCAAAGTAAATACTTTAACTGATTGACTCATTTCTTCTTTTTTTCCTTCTTTTTTTAAATGGCATATGCTTAGCTAATATCCTAGCTTAGACAATGACTAATAGCAATGTTTATCTATTAACAATGAGGGAATCTAATTCTCTTAGTCAGTGTCCACTAAGTTTTAAAGCTAGTTTATGAATGAGCTTGCATTTGATAATTCAAGAGTTTTAATATTTTGTCACAAATCTTCATTTTACAATTTGTGTTAAAACCAGATAAAAAAATCACACTCTTTAAAATTTATACACAAGAAGATTCATAAATTAATTTATGGGTTTTAATAATAAAAAAATAGATATTTAAAATATTAAATGCCACCATAATTTCTATTAATTGTTATATTATCTTAATCCCTTAATATCAAGTCCACACTTGGCTAACAAACCCAGTAATATAAACTCTACTTAAAATGGAATGCCTAAGGAGAAAAAAAATATATGAGAAGATGAACTAAAGATCCAAACAAATGCAAGAGGAACAATAAGGAACTCCGCCAAGAAACCAAGTGACAATTTTATAAGAAATAAACAAAAGTAATTTCTACATGGACATCTGTACAGGAAGACTATGGATGAACTCTGGAAATTTGAAAACATTGATTTGACTCTCCAAGATCTCCTTATTAAATTGTAGCAAAGCTCGAGAAACACAAACAATGTCTTAATTGTCACAATGTTGTTGCTGATATAACTTCCTTGAATTGCTAACAAAAGGGCAAAACTGATAACCGAATTGTTTTTGCAAATAATAATCAAACTATCAATCTCTCTGACGATGACGATCCACCTGCTTCTTTACTTTCCAGATCATTTGAATTGTTACTCTCCGTTACAGTCTCAATCTCCATTTTTCCTGCATGGTTCCATCGGCTTCTTCGATCCTTTCAGGGAAGAAAACACAATGCACATTAAAATTCTCAAGCTGTGCCTTATGATGAAATTGAAAACTAGATGATCGAAGATGTTTCTGCAAGTTCAAACTGACCTCGTCGGCTTCCAACATTCGGACAACCTGACCCATGTTAGGTCGTTTGTTAGACTCAGGATCGACACATCTCAAAGCGACCAATAGAACGCGCTTAAGAGCTCGAGCAGCTGGTTTAACATGGATAACAGGATCCACTACATCCTCTATTCTCCTACTTCCAACCATCATTTTAAGCCACTCCACAAGATTCACCTGCATCTCCAATTTCAATTGGCTATCAGCATAACAAGTAAGACTATGTTTGGTGAGGGGGTAATCAGTAATGTAATTTTGATTACATTACAATAAGATTGATTATTTTATTTGGTACAATTTTAAAATTATAATGTAATGTGATGTGAATTTAAAAAGATAATAAAGTATTGTAATCTGAATTATAATACCGACAACATGTAATCCAATTACACTACAAACTTGATTACATTACCCCTCACCACATAGAGCCTTAGTTGTTATTGTCCTTAAGTACTAGATCAAATATCTACAAATTTTCAAAGATATACACATATATAATTAATCTAATATTAAGGATACATATTTTCATACAGTAACCTAGCTAGCTAGCTAGCTCAGAAAATTGCTATGCATGGAGGAATTAATACCTCATTTGTGGGCCTGCCATGATCCACAGGATCCCTTTCGGTCACTGTTTCAAGTAACAAAACTCCGAAGCTGTAAACATCACTCTTCTCATTCAGAAGTCCAGTATTTGCATATTCAGGAGCCACATACCTGAAGCGAAAGCCAAAAAAATATTAACTCTGGCGGTGTAAACACAATGAAACTCCACATGAGGGAAAAGTGGCATTACATACCCGAACATTCCCATAACTCTGGTAGTAATGTGGCTTTTGCCTGGCCCAAGAGCTTAGCTAATCCGAAATCAGACACCTTCCCATTGTATTCATCATCAAGTAATTAAGATATTATTGGATTTTATATCGCGATGAACAACCTTTGGTTCGATTGTCTCGTGCAAATAAGCAAGACTGTAAAACAAGCATATATATATATACAATTACTCAACTACCATCCGCTGCACCTTAATCAATCTGTATAAATATAATGAGAAATTAACCGTACGCCTTGGCGGTGCCTAGGATCGCCTTCATGCGTTGTTCCCAAGTAAGAACACCATGTTGATGTAAAGCTCCATGAAGCCATTGCTCCAAGTTTCCATTGTTGACATATTCATAGACAAGCATCCTATAGACTAGAAAAATTAGATGATGAGTACCATGGACAATGATAATCATCCTCATAACAAGATAAAAGTATTAGTATAATTGTTATTCTGCAAGTTCAAATCAGTGCGTGCTCAAGTAACAAAATTAATAAATTTTCACCTGTGCGTTCCTAATTCTATGCAATATCCCAGCAGTCTGACTAGATTTTTGTGTCGGACATGGCCAATAGCTTCCACTTCCACTTGGAATTCTTTCTCCGCTTGGCCTCTGAAACATTCATATCAAGTGCAAAATTAGACAATATATAATTTCAAAAGGCAATATATGTTAATTAATTTTGGATCACTGAAAATCACAACACCAACAGATTATTCAAAAGCTTCTTGACTGCAACATCAATTCCATTTATTAGACGTCCCCGATAAACAACTCCATATCCACCCTCCCCAAGGATATTTTCCTTGGAGAACCGATTTGTAGCATTCTCAAGATCCCGAAGTGTAAACCAGTGGCCCCATCCCAAGTGTGAGAACTCCGGCAAATCGATCAATGGAGACGCGGTAACGAGACTATACGGTGAGTATGGTTTTCTGGCATGGCCTAAGCCACCTTCATCGCCGGAATAGGAACTACCAGCTCTGTCAGTGTGGTAAAATGAGCTGCATTGGCTCATGTTATCAGCATCACTAGATTTGCTCACTACCATATGGGTGAGCATTTTTCCAGAGTCCTCACTGAACTTGTCATAGGATGAGAGGAAAGCTCCATCGCGCTCTTGAAGCGACTGGGCAAGGCTACGAGTGCCAATTCTGTCCACTGTAATCTCTTTTGACACGTTGGGGATTTGTGAGACGGCAATTTTATCGAAGGTACGTCCTCCTCGTCTTCCGCTGAGATGTGGCCCATAGGGAGAGGATGGAGAGAATGAACACGATCAAAACACCAACAGAAATGCCAATCACAACCCAAAGTCTCAGCCCAAGCACTGGTGTCTTTTCTGATAATTCAGCATTTAAAGAATCACCTGATGGCATTTAATTTTTTTCTTCCTGAAACCGACAATGAAAAATGCAGTAAATTAAATAGTTGCTAAATTATCTATCTATAATAATCGATGATGGCATTGTTACTTAAGACTAAACAATCCAAATGTACATTCAAAAACCACCCAAAGAAAGAGAAGTACCTATTTCTGTTGTTCTAATCTCGATGATCCTTGAGTGACAAAGTAAAGGGGTTTCGTCCTCCAGCAAAAGGCTTTCAAGGCAAAGAAAATAAAAGAAGGAAAAAAAAAGGCTCAATCGTTAACACAATTACTCCAGCAGGAACCAAGAAGAATCTAGCAAACGAAATAGAGTGGTAGGGGAAAAGTCTAATGGAAGAAGAACAGAGAACAGATGGACAATGAAGATAGGCAAGACGAAGAGCCTTTTCTCCTCAACTTAGTTATTAAAATTTTTTAAAAAAAGGCTCATTGATTTTCATTTTGATATTATTGTTTCTTTTTTTTTTTTAACTAAATATCCCAAAATAGTACTAGACAGTTCATTTTTAAAATTATGAATTATAATTTAATTATGATTGACTTTAGGGCTGTAAAACAAGTTAAACATTTTAATAAGCATTCAATATGTACGGTGTTAATTAAATAAATAAATTTAAAATGCTCATACAAAATGAATAAAATTTATCAAAATAAAATGAATGAAATTAAATACCAAATCCGGTTTATCGAAGAGTTAAGAGAGGAGGAGCAAAGTTATGGGTTCTTCACTTCTTCTCCGATTTCCACGAGCAAACGCAATAATAATAATAATCATTAAGGAGAACAAGAAGCCGTGTTTCGTATCTGATTTTGTCGTCCTCCGCCTGCCCTTCTTCCTCTTAAAATCACGATCCCAGATCTAGGGTTTACCCACCCGGCGATTGCCTTCTATCACCGGAGCCCTACCTATCATGGCGGCCGTCTCCGTCGCCGGGGAGTGGCAGCTCCTGTACAACCGCTTCTACCGCAAGCTCACTATCTATTCCATGCAGTGGGGTCGCATCGACCTTTCTCGCCACCGCGTCGCCGCCGCCTCTTTCGGTGGCCCCGTCGCTGCTATCCGCGACGACTCCAAGATCGTTCAGCTCTACGCCGAGTCCGCTCGCCGCAAACTCCTTATCTTCAACGCCGCCGGCCGCCCCCTCGCCTCCACCGTATGGGACCGCTCCGGAGGGCGCCTCGTCGGAATGGCCTGGACCGACGATCAGGTACTCGTTTGTGTCGTCCAGGATGGTACCGTCTACTCTTACAATGTCCACGCCGAGCTCTGCGCTCCGCAGTTCTCCTTGGGAAAGGAGTGTTTCGAGCAGGGCGTTGTCGAGTGCGTTTTCTGGGGCAACGGCATGGTGTGCATTACGGAAGGGTTCCAAATGTACTGCGTCCCCGATTTCAAGAATCCGGTCCCGTGCAAGCTTGCCGATCCGGGAATCGAGGAGTACCCACTGTGCGTGGCCGTGATCGAGCCGCAGTACACCATGTCTGGAAACGTGGAAGTGCTGCTTGGTGTAGGGGATCACGTGCTGATAGTGGAAGAGGATGGTGTGCAGCAGCTTGGGGTCGGCGTGGGGCCTTTCCAGAAGATGGCCGTCTCTCAGAATGGGAAGTATCTTGCAACATTTACGCACGATGGACGTCTGCTGGTCATCCTGACGGACTTCTCTAGGATAATCTTTGAATATCCTTGCGAGGTTGGCTGAATTCTGCGCTCTCATTATTTTTCTTTAGTTCCATTTCTGTCCACAACATTTTTTTTCCATGTGGCTTCTGGTTTTAGCTCATTTTCAAATTATTGAGATGCAATTCATAAAACTGCCAATCACTCATAAAATCGATTTTATTAATTGTTTCTTGTATCGGCATCTAAGCCACCTTCTTCCACTTGTAGCCTTTACGGATCCAATATGTTAAGACTAGATCAGCGAAATACAATTATTCCTAATGAAGAGAAAAATGTAAGTTGAAAAGTGGAGAACATGGGAATATAGGATGTGGCTTGGACTCCATCTGCTTGCTAATGAGTCAAATACTTACTAAACACAAAAAGGAAATAAGAATCAATGAGCTCACTAATAATCAATATTCAACAAACAGAAACATGAGAGCTTCTGATAATGATCTGCACAAGGATCTCTTGCTTTTGGTTCCTTTGTGAAATTATAAAACTCACTTATGCTGTGCTTGTTTGGATAAGAAGAGATAGGAGATAAATAGCAAAGTTTGAGCAAACAGAAAGAAGAGAAATAAAATATATATGAAAGGAAAAGAAAAGACATCAGTGCTAATTTCTTATTTCTGTTCCATTCCATTTTCCATTTGGATGGAATAAAAGGAAATAAATAAAATTAATTACTTATTGTGTTTATCGGATGCATAAATTTTATCTCCCTTCTTTCTGCCTGATCTAGGTGGAAATGAAATAGAAGAATTGGATGGAAACAAATTTCTTCTGCCTTGTTATTTTCTTTCAATTAAACAAGAGAAATTGATACTTTCGTTTCCATTTTTTTCTGTCTTAGTTCCATTGAGGTAAATACAACACTGAAGTTTAGTTTGAAAGATTACAAGTTTACAATGTTAAAGATGAAAACAAAAAGACAATTTGGAGAGGAAGATAAATCTTGTAAAAATATTAAAAAAATGGAAGAGAAATCTTGTCAAATCAAACTTATCATTTTTCTTCTTTGATTAGGAAGAGTGATCTAGTGAAATCAAATTTTATTTAATACATTTTGATTTGGTTGAAAGAGGATTCCTATACCATTTTTGTTCGCCAAATCAAGTTGTGGTTATGGAAATCACCCGCCTGACTGAATTTTGTCATATAATCTTATTGCAAATGGCGTCCAAGTGGTACAGAATGGTCCATCTACTACAACAATACCAACTTAAAATCTTGTTCCGTAATATAGCGCTCATCTCGAGTTGCTATGGAGTAGAACTGTTGACCTACTTACGTCATATCCTTGACATCTCATTTCTTGATTTCAATACTGTATCCGCAACAACTATCTACTTGCCTTTGTCATCATGCAAGGATCCCATACGCATTGTCTTTGATACCCTGATAATATTTGTTAGAAGTTGGATAGACAGTATGGAATCCTCCCAACAAAGTATAGACCACGAGCTGTAATAGTCACAAATAAAAATAAAATAAAAAAGAGCAAGCAACCCATGATTTGCACAAGATTTGCTTGTCCATGAGAGGTGGTATTTTAAATACACAAAAAAAAGGAACACACAAAAAAAAAGTAACCTTATTGACACTCAACACCATAGGCCCACAAGCACAAAGCAGATTATCTAACTCTGACATGGATCTTTCACATTGAGTGTCTTCGACTCTCTGTACACCTTTAAACCTTATCTAAATCTGTTATCCTCAATTGGTCATCATGCAACGATCCCATACACATTGTCTTTGGTACCCTGATAATATTTGTTGACCATGAGTTGTAATAGTCAAACAAAAAAAATTAAAAAGAGAAAACAACCCATGATTTGCACTTGTTCACAAGAGGTGGTAGTTTAAATACACAAAAAAGAGGAACACAAAAAAAAGGAACCTTATTGACACTCAACGCCATAGGCCCACAAGCTCAAAGCAGATTATCTAACTCTGACATGGATCTTTCACATTGAGTGTCTTCGACACTCTGTACACCTTTAAACCTTATCTAATCTTTATCCTCAATTTCACAAGTTAAATTTACAACATTGAATATATACAATTAAGGAAACAATTAAATCAAATTTCATGTAATCTTGTTCTATGGTACACCATGAACACTTCTCTGATTTTATCCTGTGATGACTGATGATTTCTAAGAATATTTCTAATTTCTCCGATCACCCTACTTGTGCCCTGCCAAAGTGTTATAATCTAGCACCACTGAAGGTTCGGCCTTGGTGGTAATGTTTAGTATATATTAATCATTGCATCTGTGCAATTTTGATAAGGAAGTCTAATTGACTATTTTTTTATTTGATATAGTTCTTAGGGTACTTTCTTTCTTTTTCAGATATTTAGTTATGTTTGAATTTGTTTCCTGCTAGAAATATTACCGTTTATATAGAAGTTCCATTTTTTCAGTTATCATGGATCTGGTTACCTATATAAGGTTGTGCGTCAAGTTAATTGCTTAGATAACTCTCGATATAGGACTACAGTCACAATTTATTAGGAGTTGCAAGGATCTTTCAGGAGCTAACATTTGGACTACTTGGTCAATGGGACTCTACTAGACATGGATCCTCACTTAATTGCACTTATTTGGATAACCTGCTTAGTAGGTGGTTCTAAAAAGCTCGCTTGCAAGAATTTTACCTCTCTTCCTGGTATATGTCTTATGTGTATCTGAAATCTAATTTTTATTTCTGTAAATTGCCCTTGTAAAAATTAAAATTCTGTGAAAGCAATTTATTGTCAATGAAGTTCATATCCAGTTACTTGTTTTAATAGAAATGATTTTGTCTTTTATTTTGTGTTCCTCCTGTAAAATAAAGGTGTTAATTACCAATCTCCTCTAGGAAACATCCTCCCTACATCCTCTCTGGTTGTAGGCTAGATACACTCATTGTTTCATGTGCTATACATGTGTGAATCAGGATTCCATATTTGTACACCCATCTAAATGGAACACCTTCATGTTATATGTAGGGATACTTTCTTTTTTTCCCTTTTGCACCAATTTTTGCATGTTTCAAACTATATCATTTAACTCTTGCTAAAAAGTTTACTGTTATTTCAAGTGAACATTTACTTGTTAATTGATGATGCACATTTAGGTAATGCAACTTTCAACTATAGGCCAATGTATTAAGCAAAGGAGCCAAAGTACTATCAACCTTATTGTGCTAATTAGTTGTTAGTGCTTGGAAATAATTTATCATTGGGGCTTTATTTTATATTTGCAGTCTTCATTGCCTCCAGAGCAGATAGCTTGGTGTAGATTAGATAGTGTGCTGCTCTATTGGGATGAAAAGGAGCTTCTTATGGTGGGTCCTAATGGAACTCCAGTGATTTATATGTATGATGAACCCATAAGACTCATTCCTGAATGTGATGGAGTGAGGATTCTGTCAAATTCAAGCATGGAGTTTCTTCAGCGAGTTCCTGACTCTACTGTTTCCATCTTTCAAGCTGGTAGCACATTACCAGCAGCTCTTCTATACGATGCCCTGGAGCACTTTGATAGGCGCAGTGCTAAGGTGTTTTGCTAAGTCATCTTTTTTCATGTATTTCACAAACTGAGAATATTTTCTATTTGTCATCCAACTCATGCCTTATATTCTGTATGTATATCATAATTCTAATTGTTCTTTTATTTTCCATTTTGACAATTAGGTCAATATTATAAATCTGAATATGTTTGGTATTTTTACTTTTTGCTATTTTAGAACATCATTGTAGTTTCATAAAGAAGGGCGTGGAGGAATCAATCCCCCAAAGAAAAGATAAGAATGGTGTGGAGGTTGAAATAAATAATATCATTTAGATTTTACTATCTTGGGTAAGAGAAATGAATTGCCTTAATTGTAGATAAATTTTACATGAAAATAACCACCATTTTTTTGTGTTGATGTGAGTAAATGCTATTGTGCCAGGCCAACACTTTATATTTTCTTCTTATGACTCATATTTCAATTTCATCTACCAGTCATGGAAAGGAGATGCAACACTTTAGGAAGAGAGGGGAGAAGTACCAACCAACAAAGAGGATGATCAAAGATAGAAAAATTGAGATTATGGACATATGGAGAAATTCCAATACAATATGTGCTCTTGAAGCTAATGTATTATTTAATCATGGCCTTGGAAAATTATCAGGTGGATTTTATTAGGATGCTACAAAAATCAACACTTCCATCTGAGGCACTACATTCATTTTGGTATTAGTCAAGATACTTGTAATGTCTTATGATTTTTTGCAAAGATTTTGAACCCAAATGACTTTCTAATCACTATAGGCATGTATGTGGAGGCTAAGTCGATAGAGATTATATAATTAAACTAATTTCAGTCTATCTCAATATGCTTTGAAGTTTGTGAAGTGTGCTGAGTGTTGTGCCTCAGCACTCCATTATATCAAAACTGTGTATAGTTCTGGTCAGAGATAGAAATTCATTACTTGAAACCTTAGCCTCTAGATTTTGTGCATGGATTGTTAAATAATTTGCATTTATTTTTACTATTTCTACACTGGTGATATTTCACAGGCTGATGAAAATTTAAGATTGATTCGCTCCTCGTTGGCCGAGGCAGTTGAGGCCTGTATTGATGCTGCTGGGCATGAATTTGATCTTTCACGCCAAAGGACATTGTTGAGAGCTGCTAGCTATGGTCGAGCTTTTTGCAGGTTGGTTCTAGCAAAAAGCAATTTTTTCATGGAAATCAGGAAGATATCTGAGTTTTGACATTATATATGTAATTTTTCCTAAAATGTTTTTTGTGAGTGTTTTTTTTTTGATTGTGTATTCATAGTTGGCTGATTCACCTCAGATTAGTATCTGCTTTGACTGCTTTTGCTAAGTAGAATGATAAGTAACTTGCATTTTTTGTTATTATCTCATTTATTTTCTGTATTGGCATGTTATTTTTACTTAGATTCTTTTTTCAGGTAACTAGCATATGATAATTTGGAGCAGTAACTCTCCAAGTGCACTGAAAAGACTTGGTAGTAAATTGGTTTTACTTTAATCAATGAAAAATTACCCACCATGATTTTCTTTGGGATGCACTCTTGTGCTTGGAAATCTTAAGCTAGCTTCCCTTTATGATCCTCATTACATGCAACATGGAGCATAGCATATTTCCTTTTGCATTTCCATACCTTAATCTGTATTTAACCTTAATTCCATAACCAATGGAAGCTATTTTATCGTATGATTTGTAGTTATGTGATTATTCATTTACAAATCTATTTTTTAAATGTTCCTGGACATTTGGCAAAAGACTACATGCTGCATAACTCTGAATAGTTAGCTTAAACGTACCACACTGGATAGCTTGCTAGCTTTCTATCTTGAATTTATTAGTTATGATTTATCCATTCCTTAATCTGTATTCAACCTTAATTCCAATACCAGTGGAAGCTATTTTATCTAATGATTTGCAGTTATGAGATTATTCAGTTACCATTTACCAATCCACTTTTTTTTTTAAAATGTTCTAGGACATTTGAGCAAAAAACTACATGCTGCAAAACTCTGAATAACTGCCTTAAACTTACCACTCTGGCCTCTGGGATAGCTTGCTATTTTTTTGTTCTTGAATTTAAAGTGGTACATCACATAGGTTCTATTTCTAGACACCTGCTAATATCTTTTATTTATTTATTTTCTAGATAGTGGGAAGTTAAATGTTGAAATAACTTTTGTGCATATTTTGTGTCTCCTTTATATTCTGACTAATTTATAATGCGACTTCATTACTCAGCAATTCTTCTTTGTACTGCTTTTGATAGATTTCACCAACCATCATATATAATGAGCATTCATAACCGTGTTTTTAACAGAAACTTTTACTTGTATGGACTGATGGATTGGATCTACCAAACACATTGTTGTGATAGTCATTTTATGTTCATAGTTTCAAATGATATAATAGTTTTAGAACACTTAGTCTAAAATGGTATCTATTTATTCTGAAAGAACTACTTATTTTTCTGATTTTTATCTTGACAATGATATCCAGTTGGCTTTGGCAGTCAGTTTACACGAGATCGTTTCCAAGAAATGTGCAAAATACTAAGAGTACTAAATGCTGTCCGCGACCATGAAATTGGGATCCCTCTCAGCATTCAGCAATACAAGGTCTTACTTTTCTGATAGTAGAACCATTATAGGAGTTTTATACTTTTATGTTCATTTTTCCTTTAACAGTAAACCATTTTTCACTCAGTTGCTCACTGCACCAGTATTGACTGGACGCCTGATTAATGCCAATCACCATCTTGTGGCTTTGAGAATTTCACAATACCTTTGCTTAAACCCGGTAAATTTCTTAAT
>JBAMIB010220913.1:0-12343 GCA_037177415.1 Kaempferia rotunda
AAAAACTTATGATAGAGTGTCAAGAGAAATTATATAGAGAATTCTATAAAAGAGAGATGTTAAACTAACATATATTGAACTATTTAAAGATATATACGATGATGCAACGGTCAGAGTGAAGGCTTTAGGTAGACTAATTAAAGTTTTTCCAATAAAGATAGGATTGCATTAAAGATCAACTCTAAGTCCTTACCTTTGTACACTAATTATGGACGAACATACTGGACACATTTAGGACACAGTATCATGGTGTATATTGTTTATAGATTATATTATTTTGTTAGATGAAGCATGTAAAGGAGTAAATGCTAAATTAGAATCTTGGCAAAAAAACATTAGAAGTGAAAGATTTTAGGATTAGTAGAGTAAAAAATAATATATGAAATTTAAATTTAACAATATTAAACGTAATGAGATAATTGTTAAGATAGGAGATGACAAGTTAAGAGTTTTAACTATTTAGGAACTTTTTTGCAAAATGATGGAGGAAGTGAGAGAGATATCTTACACAAAATATAATTAGATAATTGAAATAGAAGAGAGCATCGGGTTCTTTTATGTAATTGTAAAATGCCTTTAAACTTTAAAAAAAATTACAAGATGGCAATTAAACCTGGTATGTTATATGTCACTGAGTGTTAGACTATGACTTAAGTATTTGAGTAAAAGATGGGATTTATAGAGATTATGAAATTGAGGTAGATGTATAGACATACGAGAATGAACAAAATAAAAATAATAAAAAGAAAGTTAGAGATGTATTTTTTAAGGAAAACTCCGAGGGACATATTTAAAATTGTAAGAATATGTACGTGGACGATCAATAAATGCTACACACATCAAACAAGGAAGATCAAAAAAAAAAAAATTCTTTGTTAACCATAATAAAATAAAACTTATTTATTATTGTATCTTTTATTTGAAAAAACTCTTTATTCATATATGAATATCCAATAACACATACAACTTATTATTTATTACACCAAAGCTGAAAATGAAAATGAAAATGTTCATAAATATAAAGATTACTTGCATTTGAAAACGTATATATATCCTCACGTACAATCATCCCATGAATACATAAGGGAAAGACAAATGAACTCTCTCATCTCTCTTTACATCCATAAAAACATTGGACATCATTTCGCTTTATATTTAGCCATCTGAGCCACAGCCTTAGCTTAATTAAACTACTACCTTCAAATTACAAAAAATGTACAGATTTCCAGTACAAGCAACATCCACTCTTGTTTCCAGACAAGCTTGCCGATCGATCAATCCCTAAATAGATAAGAGTGAGCTAAAACTAGCCTCAGTTAGCTGTACAACCTTCATTGCTTTGCTGCCGATTTAAGAGGGAAAGGATGAGTGAAGTCCGATCCTCCTCTCTGCAGAAAGGTTAATTAGTTGTAATGATGAACAGAAGAATCGAAAGGTGCAACTGATACACTCACCTCCAGCTGCAACAAGTTTCTCAACACGAGCAACAATATGCTTTCCGTAAGTATATTTTTTAAGCGCGTTCAAGTGGACCTTAATTCGCGAGAGGATCAGCTCTCGTTGCTGATCGTCACATGTCTCCAATACTTTCTGTACAACGTAGTTACCAAACTGATCTTTCATCATGGCCTGTCATCAATCAAGTAGGGAAACATACGAAAATTTAAGTAATGCACAAACTGTCTCATTGTCACTCCTCTATCTCAAGATGAAAATGGAGTACCTCTATTAATCATAAGAACATCAAGAAAGCATATCAATTCGAAAATGTTTGAGCAATGAATCTTTGCAAAATTGACTGAGGTAAATTTGAAAAGTCTCTCTAACAATGTTAGTTCACTATACTCACTATTGTATTCAAACCCATAATTTTTCTTACGCTTACTATGAAGGGGAGAAAAACAACTGGTCAGAAGTAAATAAGTAATCATCAATTTGCACTGGCAACTTATTATGCAGGAACCATGTGCAACGCTTCATGCTCATAAAGAGGGCACTGATTCTATCTGATGTATCTATGTTGACATTCCACAAATATTGTTTCACTAGACAAAAGATCAGCATAGCCTCTATGCATTCATGGCATAGACAAATTGAGAAACGATCCAAAATAAAAATAAATAAATAAACAATCAATAGCACATTTTGTACAAAATTCAACAAGGTAGATTGGCACAGCACGGAGTAGTCGTTCTTTTGGTTTGCTGATAACCAGGATATCAACTTTAGAAAAGAAAAATCTCAACATAAGTAGACAAATTTTGTGGACATTTCCGATAAGTGTTCCATTATAATTTTCTAGGCAGCATGTCTAAATTTAATACACCCATTTTGTTCCCCTAAAATAAGTTCTAAATTTGGTAAATTTTGCTTATAAGTGTTCCGGGCAATTCCATTGTTCTCATGTTGTGCCCATAGAATGGCTTGATCAGCATCCAATTAGGTGTGCAGATTGTATATGAAGGAAGAATGCCAATAAAGCTCTTCTGGCACAGGGAATAGACAATAAACCTTGAATAGATGAGCACTCGGGCTATAAATGTATAAACTGTTGACCAAAATCTAAGTTCAAACAACAGTGTCAGCTAAATTGCGCTGTTAAAGAAGTTCAGAAGAATACTAATAGACAATAGGAAAATATATCATATTATGATAATTAAGCGAAAAAGTGTGCATTAAACAAAGGTGACTTCGACAAACCTGGAGAGGCTCATTTTCATCAGTTGATCCCAACATCTCATTCACCAAAAGTTGCCGTTCCTCAAGACTACCAAAAGCCAAGCATTTTTCAATGACATTTGAAGCAAATTTCTGTTGACTCATCTGTACAATTTGTCCAGTTAATTGCTTGATAATCACAGATCTCTCATCAGGCTTTCCATGCTCAAGTACATGCTGTCATGATATATGTGGTGTCACAAAAATGTTTTAAAACTTTAGATAAAAATAAAATGTCTCATAATTCAGTAACCTGAAAACCAAGGAGAACTGACAACTTCAGTACATTACACAAACACGAATTTACAAATTAAACCCACACCACTGACGTCATGGCATTAGTTAACACAACAAGTAGTTCCATTGGCTTGGCATGGAAACCACACATGCTTAATATTATGCATGATATGAAATTAAGTTTAGCATTATTAGACATAATTAGACAATTATTATGATAGGAGATGATGAGTTCCTTGGAATTGAGAGCTTTAAATATTTAAGATCATTTTTGCAAAACGGTAGAGGGATTGAGAGAGATGTCTTCCATCGACTACAAGCTGGAGGAGAGCGTCAGATGTTTTATTGATTGTAAAGTACCTCTAATCTTAAAGGAAAGTTCTATAAAACTGCAGTTACACTGCTATGTTATATAAAACTGAATGTTAGGCTATGACTCGAACACATGAGTAGAAGATGAGAATTGTATAGATGAGGATGTTAAGGTGGATGTGTGGGCATACGAGGATGGATAGAATAAGAAATGAGAGCATTAGAGAGAAAATCAGAATTGCATCTATTAAGGAAAAACTCCGAGAGACACATTTAAGATTGTACGGGTATGTACTTTAACGACCAATAAATGTTTCAGTTAGCCAATGTGAAAATATAACAAACACGTATATCAAACGAGGAAGAAGATCAAAAAAGACTTGCTTAGCAAAAATAAAACAAAAAAAAATTATTTAAGTATAGATGATGATACAGTAGGAGATAGAGTTCAATAGCGTAAAAGGATCCATATAGCCGACCCCGCCTAGTGGGATAAGCCTTGGTTGTTATTGTATACTCTCATTCGATCATAGATGCCATATTCCTAGCAAAGTTTTTATGAGTTACTTTAGAAAAGCATGAACGAACTAAGGTGAACAATCAAATTACTTCATAAAACAACGTCATACGCAAGATAATTAGGTGCCTATTATATGCATACTGCAATCCTTACTATAAGTCACCGAGTGATAGTGCTATTAGAAAGAACATGTTGCTTCCAGTACATAAAAAGAGATAGAAAACGTTCTTAAGATGCTTGTGGGATTTGCAGAACTTTATGTAATTATAGTTACCATTTAAAAAAAGTATAATTAGGCAATCATTGTGAACTATACGAAAAGGAGTTCACACTGTTGATAAAACCCAAGCCAGGAACAATTTTGAATACCACTGAGGCTGGTCCAACAAGGGTAGATTACGGTGAAGAAACAACAAACCTGTACGACGTAGTTACCATACTGATCCTCCGTCAACATGCAAACAGAATTTAGAATCTCATCCATGACAATCCGCTGAGTATTAGGATTGTCACAGTGCTCCAACACCCTCTGAAACAAAAGCAACAATACAATACAGGAAAATATGCAATCACATGTGCTAGTAACACAGAAAATCTAATTAAAATTTGCTGAACCTGTATAACACGGCAACCATATGGATGGGTGGATAATGTCACAACTTGATTATAGAATGTTGAGATGATAAACTGAATTGCATCTTGTGGAACACACTCAATACACTTTTGAATGACATGATTCCCATTTTGATCACGCACACAGCGGATGACATGCCCATCAAGCTCTGCAACCATCATTATCTTCTGGTCCAAGTCAGCTACTTCTATTGCCTGAAACAGGAAGTGAAAAGTGAACTTTTTCCAAATAAGGGCATCCAACTATGGCGCAAAGTAAAGCAAACATATGAAGGTTACAGTGCAGACAAAAGCAGAATCAAATATAAGCTTAGGAGAATCAATATATTTTACAGCTAAACCATTAAATGAATATTTTCAGCTAAAAGGTACCTTCTGGATCACCCGACAACCATACATCTGGAGGCTGAGAGCCAATACATGCCCATTAAGTTGGTTAGCTAATTCCCTTCTCTGAGCTGAAGAGCCATGCTCGAAAAACTAAAAGGAGGAAAATTGTAAGGATCTTTCAAAGAACTTTGGAAAAAATTAAAAAAAAAAACTCCTAGAGTTCACAGGAAAGACGTGGTACCTTCTGAACCACATAATTCCCAAACACATCGGTCATCAAAGATAAAGCATGAGGCATTATCTCATAAAAAACCATGTTTTTTTCTTCGGTTGTAGCCGTTTCAAGTTTCTGCTGTATGAAACGGCTCCCATACTGATCAGCACTGGAAAGGAAGGTCAAACTCAGAAATATTAGTGTATATATATGATGGTGAAAAATATCTGACAGGGCAGTTAATAAATTGGAGCACTAACTGCAAGAGTAAAACATAGATAGACAAACCAGTCAACTACAGTAGGACACATTAGGCAGATAAGATTCCGAGAGAACTTTGTTACACTAGAATTGCCTGGATAGGAAGAAAAGGACCCAAAAAATTCCTCAGAAACAACAGAAAATAAAGGCACCGCAAAATCCTCTAGTACACTAATATTATTAGATCCTAATATGAAAGCAATGTTGTCATCTCCTATATTGCCTCTAGCATCCTACTATACTCTTCAATGCCCGTGTATATGTTTTCTTCTTCACCAGTCCATACATCATATCAACAACCACATTAATTGCAGCCTCAACCTCCTAAGCTGAATAGCACACACCTCTTGATTATTCGCCCAGGTTGTAGTTCCTTGCTCTACCCAGCGATCTCCTTTTCCATCATCCATGTGTCAACCACTGCTTCAGCTTAACAAGCAAACTATTAAATTTGATGTGATGTTAGATGATTTGGACTGAGATCGTGGAGGGCCAGGGGAAAAAAATCATAGTTAGATTTAGATGAGATTTTTTCCTCTCGGCATCCATTCAATGGAAGATTCTTCCACTCCCTGTATTTCCTTAACAAAAAATGGAGGTAAACAGCACCCGCCCCAAGCAACTTTCATTCCACATTTCTTTCCTCGTTGAAAACTAGGCCTTAGTCTTGTAATGGTTCACGTATGAGGCTAGATTCTTAATAAAGATTTACAAATTAAAAAATGGGAAAAAAATCGGAAGTTGTTTTGAAGCAACTGAGAGAGAGAGAGAGAGAGCAACAAATTTCTATATGAATGGCACAAAGTTAGGTTCCTCATTTTCTTTCAAATTCATGTGAACTTTACTCAATCTCCTCCACATCTTGTCCCTTGAAGTGAATATAATTTTGCTTGATCTCTCGATTTATTTTTTCTGGTTTATGTACCAAGAATGGATTCTTGACCCTAATTTATTCCTTCTCTCTGCAACCCTTCACAATTTTTTGCCTCACTTTTACAAATTTAGATATTCTGGGATATCTTTGATTTGAAAGGAGTTAAGGAAAAAAATTGCATTCAAGAAGATTTCACTCATTTAAGAACCCAATCAAGCTTCATCCAAAGTGTTGTGTTGGAGTCCTTTAATCACTGCACTAGTGTTATGTCTTCTTTTCTTAGCCCCTTTTTGTGGGGTAATTTCTATTCCGAGTAAAGATTGATTAACATATATGCTCTAGTTTGAGGGGAGTGTTAGAATTACCAGTTATATTGATTAGAATACATTAGGGCATTGAATATTTCACATATTTGCGTATAATTGCTCTCTTATGATTGGAAATTTCATATTTATCCTTGTCAACTGCAAAATAAGATGGAAGATTCCTGATGTTGACAAATGTAATTGAAGGTGATAATGTAAGCAAAATTAAAAAATCAGGGTAAAAGATTAGATAATTTATACCTGAATTCAACTACATGGCCAGCAATCTCCGCAAGCTCAAAGCTTCTTGTTTTATTGCTCTTGAATTCATCCAAGAGGGAGGATGGAAAATGTCCATCTATGTTCCCAATAGCCTCAGAATGCCAAGATCCCAGAACACCTCTACTTAAGTTACTCCAGTTGGAAGAATAATGCATATTTCGCTCTCTGAGACTAAGAGGGCTGCCAGGTCCAATGGGAGAAGCCATAGAATTTGCTAAAGAACTTACTGGATATGAAGAAGCCAGGCCAAATCCTGGATTTCCGTAATAACTAAGATTTAGAGCAGCAGATTTAGCCAGATGTGGTGTAGCATACTGCTTCTGCTGTTGAAGTAAGGACTCTAAATAAATTTCCTGTATCCCAAGTAAATCAGTGTAAGAGCTTAGGTAACCTTTCTCCAGGGATGGATTAGAAGAGTTAGCTGCAAGTTGAGCAGTATATTCAGCTGCCATCAAGTATTCAATATAAAGTGGGTCATTAAGTGATGTCCAAAGAGCTGCTGGAGCAGAAACTGGATTGCCACTTCTGCCAAGAGTTCGTATGTCCGCATGCCCAACTGAATTTGATGGTGAAAATTTTCCACCTCCTAAACCCTTTGCCTCCATATTAAGTGATGCATTTGATGATGCAGTGGCAACATTTTCCAACATCGGAGGCAAAGTTCCCAAGCCAACATGATTGATCAAACTTGGTGATAGAGCTGGATTTTCCGAATATACGTTCAAACCAGTACCAAAAGCTACATTTACACTCTCATAGAGAGAAGAACCACCATTTGTAGTGATATATTGAGAAGGTGCTTCTAGATATGACTTGTCAGGAGACTTTTGAGATTCAACTAACCCATTCAAACCTAATCTTGAAGCTCTCAACTCCACTAAACCTTCTGAATTGCTAATGGAGCCAGGGTAAGAAGGTTTGGTTGACTTAGGAATAGCCTGCATGCCTAGATATTGTGGATCAGAACTCTCGAGGTTAAGTTGTCTCTCAATATTGTTCTGGCCCAAATGTGAAGCAAAAGGAAACTCACTATCATATAATCCTTGTTGAATCTCTGATTTTGTAAGATTCTCATCGATTATGGGACCAACAGTTGATAGGTTAATACCCGATAAGGAAGCTATAAGTTCGCCAGATTCAATTGTACCCAATGAGACACCATTCAAGGAGTCGTGAGCGCTTTTGTGACCTAAATGTGGAATATGAAGACTAGGAGCCCTTGCTATTGTCTGGGCATCGGGAGTAGTACTTCGCTTCAAGGAGGAGCCAACAACATATGCATAACTGTGTGGCAATGATGTACCAGTTTTCTCATGTCCATTGTCACTATGTAGAAGTGCACTGTTTTCTGCATCCATTGATCCACTTACTTTATGTGATGCAAACTGAGTGCTAGGAGAAGATAATCGTTCAGGGTCATTTAAACCATTACGACTTGCAGGGCGTGAGGGACGGCTTGAACTGGGACCTTTTCGTACTTCATCCTGAAAAACCCAACAGTCAAATTAAGGCAACCATGATTCTAGTTAGCTCCAGAATCTATATGTATGTAACATGACAGTATGTATAGCGTCAAGTATAGTATAAAAATTATTACATGTACACATGATATAACTGATGTGGATATATTCCCTTCACTCAAAACTACAGAGACGATGAGAAAGATCAATTAATCACAGTACTTTTACTTAGCCACTACACTGCAAAACACATATAGGGTTCTAGTGATCACTCTGTTATAATTCTTTTAATCACAGTTATGAACATAAAAACCATGCAGCTTTGATGGTTGAATCTCCATTATATAAAGAAATTCCAAAAGGAAGGGGGAATTGATCACTTCATGCATTTCCACATGGACTAAATGCCTTGTGAGGGTGATGCTTGTTCATTTGTCTTAATGACATAAACTATTTCTTGTATTTTAATCCTACTTTCTAGATAGGTAAAACGAAAAGGTCCATAAAGACTGAAGTTCATAAGTTATGCCATCTCTATATTCCATCCCAATCTTGAGTTATACAGATGAATGAAGATTTTCTGGGAATTCCAGAAAGTCAACAGCTTTTGCATGTCTACTTTGTTTGACTTTGGATTGGCGTCTTTGCTACCAATATTTTATGCACTCATGACAATCAGTGTGTCACCGTATTTCTCACATAGACCCTCATAGAATAGATCCATTCATAACTTCTTACCACATCTATAATTTTACCATTTACTAAATATCTTCCTGGGATGAACTACAGTTAAAGACATGGAGCCAATGTGATCCATTGTTCACTGATTGTCTCTTTTGCAGGCACGACAGAGTCCAATGCTAAATCTAAAACTCACATCTGTGCCAAGCATTAACTTTCATTTAACTTTTCAATAAAATAGTTGAATTGGAATATGCAAGTGTGTCAGGTTTTGTATTTTGGTACACAAGATCTGTCATTTACTAGGCTGTCAAATTTCCAGAAACATAACTGGACAAGTGCAACCAAGTTTTGAAGTCAATAATTTTTTGTCATTGTTTTTCAATACTTGAGTTGGCAATTTGATGTTTCCAAAGCTATGATCTAATATATTACCAGAAACAAAGTGGTATGCAACTTCAGCAGGTTCCAACAATGAAAAACATATTTTCAATTTGTAAAAACATTTGCGTGAGGTTACCAACATACTTCATCCAAAAAAGGATCACCTAAAATTTTAATTTGAGATAAATTTTATTATTTATTCTCTGTTGTAACCAGGATTAAAACATGTAAGCAAACTTGTCATATAGGTTGGCCTCAGTTAGGACCACAAGATGTTCTGTGTCTTACGGAACAATAACAAGGTTTTTGGTGTTTTATAGGTTTGAAAAGACTCATACCAAAAAGAACAAAGATCCATACTAGCTGAAAAATACTAATCATATAAATTGTCTTCATCTGATACCTGTGTGTGAACATTGAATTTTGTTGCAACAAATATCCAATGCAAAGAGGCAGGATATGAATTGGAGCTATAAATTGTGCAACTGGAGCTTTACTCCAGATGTAAGCAGAGAGTATAGTAAACAACTATATCACGCAGGATTGAAGTACTAAGATCACTATTAAAAATGCCAATATCAGCAATATATTGTCAAATGGATCACCTGCACAACGTCAGCAAAGCTCTTCTGGCGCCCAAGTGACAGTCCAATCAACCCATCTCCTCTATCAACCCATTCCCCTGATCTAGGCTCCTTAATTGGCTCCACATGTTGCTCCTCCGTCGAAGTAAATATTGGCTGTTTAGAGAAGAGTGATCTGTCATCCCCTTCCTCCCCTCCATTGATTTTCCTTCTATCAGCAATCCCTCCTATTAAAGAGCTACCCACTTGAAGCCTTTGTGTTGATCGCCAATCCTCCTTGGAAAGAACAGGAGGAGGCAGTCGAGGGTTCAAGTTCATATTCGAGTAGTAGTAGGAGACATATGCTGGGTTGGAAAGGAGTTCCTCCTCTGACGAAATTTCGTGCCCATTCTTCATGGAGGAAATATCTGGCACACCGTATGCACCCTCGCACCCATAGATCCCTCCCACTGCGGCGAGGGAACCATCGACGGTGGGCGGAGCGGATCCACTCCGGAAAATGCTGAGCTCCCTTTCTCGATCACTCGCCTCTTGCCTTCTCTGCTCCCTGAGAAGTAAACCCAGCTCCTCAAAATCCTCTCCGCCAAAACTATCCTCTCCGCTCCCGATCAAAGAATGAACTCCCATATTAGACAACATGATCAGTTGCTTCTCAATACCCTAACAAGAAAGAAATCAACTTAAACCACAAGACAAAATAAGGCGAAAAAAATGCAGCTTTAACATCTCCATACCTCGAAAACTCTTTAAAAAAATTGGGATTCACCAAACAAAATCAAATCTTTCGCGATAAAAGCGACCAAACACACCATTTTCTCAAGAATCAAGATCCTTCATAAAAGCTCAGAGAACACAAACATGAACATTCCCAGAACAGGTCCGGACTCCGGAGTTATAACTACCGCTCGTCATCGAGCAAGCAGAGAGATCGGAGTAAAAAGATTCCATCTTTAGCTAAATATCCATCGTGAAACCGCCCGGTGATCGCCGATCCACTCCGCCATTTCCCATTGCGCACCCTGTTTCATGCTACACCACTCCGAGCCCCCACTGTAAGATCCAATTGAGAGCCAGCAGGAGAGCAACAAAAACGAAAGGGAAGAGCGACCTGCACCGTCAGATCGACACACGGACGGTGAGATATAGCCCAGACTCGCGCATTGAACCCTAAAAGGGTTTAATTTAGAGTATTTAATGAAACAAATGTTACCAACTCTAATCCTTTTGTTGAATTAAATAAACGACATTTAACGGACAGCTTTATAAATAAAATAAAATAAAATAAAATATTGCAGGAACACCGATTTTGGGACTGAAAGTTTTACACTAGCTATCAAATTAAAATAAATCAATAATCACTTGTGACGAAGACAAATCTAATATTATGTGATTATCTATCCTATTTAAGAAAAAAAATTATAAATATACCATAGCTACTTGGATGAAAACTTAACACTCTTCAACGGACAGCTTTATCGAAATAAACATTAATTGATGGATTGATTACTGCAAGAATTAAAGCCACGATGTGAATGAATTAATTGCTTAAGTTAATTTAGCATGCTCTTAAGACATAATTAATTAGTACTTAATGCCGTGTTAATTGACCTATACATTTTGGTATTTCTTGTAGATTTTGTTTGATGGGACCAGGACGTGCCTCAAAATGGACACGTGGATGTCCTTTTTAAGAAAATTCAGAATTTCAAATTTCAATATTAAAAAATAAATAAATAAACATGAAGGGAGAAATGCAGTTTCTACTCTGTAATCTACGTCGATATTTTATCCTATTTTTTCATCTTAAAAAATTTTTATTTTAAAAACTCTTTAACATTGAATAAAATTATTTAAGGAACATTAAATATTATTAATCTAAATTAATAAAAGTATCAAAAATAGTTAGGGTAAAAATTAAAGGAACGCTTCTAGCTCATCCAAAATTTAAAAAAAAAACAGAAAGAAATACTTCTAAAATGACCCAACTATCTTCAAATACATTATTATTCGATATTATTATTTTTTACTATGTGTATTAAATTACTACAACACCTACTATTTCATATCTTACTATATTATTAAAAATCTGACCCTAATACTAACTGATTTCTAATTAATTTGGTGAAGCCTACAATGAAATTACATTAATATCTCTCAGCTGCGGATATTATTGAACTTTTTTCTAATTAATTAATCATAGATCTAGAGTTCGAGACTTATCTGCAACGTATTATTGGAAATTTTTTTCATTACAATTTAGGATCTAGAGTTTGAGACTCAGGTGCAGCGTATTATTGGAAATTTTTCTCATTAATATGTATTACTAATTACACTACTATGGTCTTTTTAGTCCCACATCTTATGATTAACAACGTCACAAGTAGAGAAATTTCTATAAATACCTTAGGTCAGTGACATTAAAAAGTACACCTTTCTCGACCTTTTGGCTAAGATTAAGTGTAATATTTGTTCTTATCAGTTTAATATCTGATATAAAAAATTAAATTAATTTTTTTTATAACGGAGAGTTTGTTACAGTAGTTTGCTC
>JBAMIB010221020.1:0-12341 GCA_037177415.1 Kaempferia rotunda
TACTGTAAGAAAATGCAATAAAAAATCAACGTCCCCCCTGTTTAAGTCTTTCATAAAAGTACTAGAAGCAAATGATCGATAGTTGGAGTTGCTAAGTAGAAGCTTATTTGCTTAGCCTTTAGACATACTGCATATTACAAACATCAGAGGGTTTGTACAAAATATGCTTAATAGTTAGGACTATGATGGTAAGTGTTTCGTCTTTCAAAATTAGAAGATTAGATTTACAAGAAACGATGTTGTACTAATTCTAGGACTTCCATACCATGGCGATGAAGTTAATTTGAGAAAATATTTAGTTTCACAAACTATTTGAAAGAGCTTAATTTGAGAAAGTACTTAGGTTTATTTGAGAAAATACTTGGGTTTCAAAAACTAACAACTTTTATTTGAGAAAATACTTAAGTTTCAAAAACTTACAACTTAACTTTTAATCTTTTTCTCTCCCTTTGACATATATCAAAAATAATTTGAAAGAAGAGAAAAAATGTTTTAAAAAAACTCCCCTTTAATTAATGCCTTAGTTTAAAAGAAATTAAAAAACAACTTTTAAGTAGAAATTTAAAGATAGAAGTTCTTAAATAATTATTTTGTTTAACGAAAAAGAAATTACAAAAATAAAAAAATTAGGTAAAGTTAATAGGATGAGTATAACCCTAGAGTCCAAGTAGGTGTAAAATAAAATAATTAATTTTGGAAACAATATTTAAATATACTTCATCTGTTATCTTTAATAAAATGTCTAACTCTTAGTTACGAGCTAGCTATCAGAAGATAGTAGTGTTCACTTGGTTAATTAAGTTCAGTAAATAATCCAGCTAGTTTAATTAAGAATGATGACTTAACTTGATCAATGTAAATTGATATTTTTTGCTTAGATTTAATGTTGATGTACTGATATAAGTATCTGAAAATCCAGGCAATATCCTAACTATCACACACCATTCTAAGTGTTTTCAATCATAAATAAGGTGATCTTAGTGCGCTTGTGACATGCTGGTTGCTTAAATTTATATGTTCATGCTTTTTGGGAGAAAATCCTAGTCTAAGTCCATAGCTCAATTTGAAAACATTGATTTTTGGAAAGATAGGGTTTAAAGTTAAAAACTATTAATTTTAAAAATAGAAATTTTGAAATTAGATTTTTAAAGCAGAAATTGAAGACTTAAAGATAAGTAAGTTATAAACTAACCTATTCTACTGTGTGCATTCTTAAGTGTACTAAATTCAAGTAAGTTATAACTGTCTTTATGCTTCCTGCACCAACAATTTCGGGTAGATTGATTTCAGCTCCTTATTTTCCATCTCACCCATCCTATATTATAAGACATGCTAAGCTTATGAGTTTGTTTGAAATGGAATTAAGTTAATCTTAACTTTTAAGTTAATTTAAGTTTAAGTTCATTAATATTTGAAAAAATTAATTAAGTTAAAAGTCAATTAAAAGCATTAATTAAGTTTTAAAAAATAATTAGGTTTAAAATTTGAAAAATATTTAAGTTTGAATTTTGAAAAATCTTTAAGTTTTGGATTAGATCAATTGAATTAATTGGGTTTTAGGTTAGATTGAGTAAATTGATTAGTTTGAGTTAGGTCAGGTAAATTAATGGATTAATTTGTTTGAGTTAGGTTAAGTAAGTTAATTAAGTGGTCTGAATTGGGTTAAATAAGTTAATTAAGTAATTTAAGTTAGGTTAAGTAAATTAATGGATTAATTTGTTTGAGTTAGGTTAAGTAAGTTAATTAAGTATAGTTTGAGTTAGGTTAAGTAAGTTACTTATGTAATTTGAGTTGGGTAAAGTAAGTTAATTAAGTAACTTGAGTTAGGTTAAGTAAGTTAAGTAAGTAATTTGAGTTGGGTTAAGGGAGTTAATTAAGTAATTTGAGTTGGGTTAAGTAAGTTAATTAAGTAGTTTGAGTTAGGTTAAGCAAGTTAATTAAGTAATTTAAGTTAGGTTAAGTGAGTTAATTCAGTAGTTTGAGTTGGGTTAAGTAAGTTAATTAAATAGTTTAAGTTAGGTTAAGTAAGTTAATTAATAGTTTAAGTTAGGTTAAGTAAGTTAATTAATTAATTTGAGTTGGGTTAAGTAAGTTAATTAACACCCATTTCTAGGTTTTCAATGAGGGAACCTTATATGTTTTTGTGAGATGTTTGATTTTTTTTTATCTTCAATTTAATTTGAAATCCAAGGATTAATTTATTTGAGTTAGACTTAAGTTTAACAGTCAATTCAGTTAAATATAAATTTCGATAATTGGTTTCTAGGCTACGGTGAGGCATAGGAGCCTTCTTAGGTATCGAAGCAACGACTACTTCTAGACAAAGCCTTTTAAAGAAATTGAATATTTAACTTTTTTCTGAAAATTCTTAGCCTAACTAGTCAAGTGTCGATCAAGTCTAAATCATTATCTAACCATCCTAATCTAGGCAAAAATAAGGAAAGCAGTAAATCAAGCAATCAAACAAAAATCTATATAACAATAAAGATGATCTTTCTATTGGCTTTCCCTTGGATCATAGCCTCGATAAGGTCTATTAAGGCAATGGATTTGATCCTTGGGGATCTAATATTAATTAAATCTAACTTGATTAGTCGAGTTAGACTTAGGGGCCCATGCTTTGAATAGATTTCTATTGGTTTGATTCACTAATGACAAGTAAGATTTGAATTGATATTTAGCATTGTATTCGAATATGAATCGGTTGTATATGACCCTTTGTTTTCCAAGAATTAGATTAAGATTCTTGAAACTCAAAGTGAATCGTCCTAATATGTCCTTAAGTTCTTTGACTTGAGTTTTCAAATTGAAATTTTCTTCCTCAAGTTATTGAACTTGAGTTGGAGTTCCAATTTGAATTGGCTCGGTCAAAGGACTTGGGTTAGTCTCCTCCTTGAGGACTTTGACCTCCTTTTAGAGTTACTTGTCCCAGATATTGGGCTTAGCTAATTTTCTAAATAAGTAAAAAATTAAACTGTGTAATCTAACTAACGATGGACTTACAGTGGAATTGGAATCGTCTGAATCAGATATAGATACATGGCTTCGCTCAGACTCGGCTTCCAATTCATTCTTAGACTCAGTTTCGGCAACTCATTCTCTAGATGGAAGCATGAGGAAGCTTGCTTTCTCTTGTTCTTCATCGGAGTCTTTTGATGAAGACTCATCTCACATTGCTTGTAACACTTTCTTTTTTCCATTGCTTTTTAGCTTCCTTCAGATTCAGACAGTTTGACTTAATGTGTTCTTTCTTGTTGCATTCGTAACAGGTGACTTCCGACTTTGCCTTCATGCTCAAATTTGGATTCAATTGGTTTGTCTTCATTTGGATCACCTTCTTGATCTCTCGTTTGGTGAACCCCTTGTTCTTTTTGTATAATTTCAAACCAGGTTAATGAGCTTAGTAGTCATTTCATCGTCGTCTTCTGAATCCAATTCGCCTTTGGATTCGAGTTCGGTTCAGTACTTGTTCTTTGATTCTTTCGACTTGCTTGTACCTGCAACCAAAACAATACCTTTTTCAATTAGAAATTCATTAGTCTGTTCATATAATTCAAATTCAGAAAACATTTTGTCTAGTCTAATATTCGAAAGATTCTTGGATACTTTGTAAGCATCTACCATCGATGCCCACAAAGTATTCCTCGAAAAAACTTTTAGCGCGTACCTTATATATAATGTTGCGATTCTCCATCTTTTTTCCGATCACGTGGAGACTATTGAGCAAATTTTGGATCTGAGCGTGTACTTGGCTCACTGATTCACCATCTTGTATTTTAATATTATATAATTTATTTAAAATTAAGTCATGTTTACTTACTTTTGTATCGGAGGTCCCCTCGTGTAATTTGATTAGTTTTTCCCATAGGTAAGACACTTGTGAATGGATCGACTCGGTTCAACTCCTCTTTGGTCAGTCCGCACTGCATGGTTTAGGTTGCATTTACATCAACCTCAATTTTCTTGCGAGTTTGTGTGTCCCACTTATCACAGGCGATGGGTACCCCGTCCTCGGTGGACAGTGAGAACCAGATTGAATGATGATCTATATCTCCACTTGAGTCTTTAGGTGGTACTCCATCCCGACTTTCCATTATCCGAAATCCTCGCCGAAGAAGAGGTGCAGGCGTGCTGAACTGTAGCATTATTGATGAACCATTCAAAATCTTATAGATAAAGAAATGAGAATAACTTGTTCCAAGACTCAGTCTTGGATTAGTAGTGCAGTATAGAAAAATTATGAAAAATAAAGAACTTGAGTAGTGTTGCACCAACTTTGAGAAACGAAAAACTCAATTGTGGGAAAAAAATTGATTAAAAGGGGTGATAACACTGATTCTGATTGACTCCAAAAAAACTCAAAAATACCATGAAAAAAACTTGCTCTAGTGGTGGTTACACCGATTCAAGATGACACCGCTGTGATACCAATTGTTGGATTGAAAAGCACCAACGAGGGGTAAGAGCATCCACATCAGGTTCCTTACAATTTTTTTAAAATTTAGGGTAAATAATACGCTTTATTAAATTTAGACAATCACTTTTCACTATACACTACATCAACCACCCTAAATTTCCATTATATTTATTTTTTTATTATTTTCTTTTTTTTTATTATTATATTTGTGGAATGAGTGGAATGACCTTAGAGATTGAAAAGAATGAGTGGAAGGAGACAGATTGAAAGAAAATATTATTTTATTTTTAGGGTAAGAGTTTCATTCCCTATATTTAGAGAATCACTATTCATAAAATCTAAATTTAGAGAATGGATAGGGTAACTGATGCAAAGGTTTTTTAGCTGCCCTATCCAAAATTTAGAGTAAAATATTTGAATAAGGTAGCTGATGCGGATGCTCTAAATAGTACTTGTGACTTTTTTTTTATGTTTTTGTAAAGTAATAAAGAAAATGCAACGAAAAGAAAGAATTCAAAAGAAGAACAATAGAGACAAAGCTAATATGTTGTTTTTACTTGATTCGGAGCCTATGACGACTCCTACTCTAATGTCCGCAATAGTCGTTCACTTTCCTTGGGCAATCCACTAATAATTTCGAATAAGTACAAGTACAAAGTGATAAATATTTAAGAACTATAAATGAAATTATACTGATAACTAAAGATTCAGAAATTTGCGCTTTCAGTCGTCGGAGCAGCGTTACAGCTTGTAGAGTTATCTTTGGAGCAACAAACAAGAGGGGAGATCGTTCAAATTGTTATTTTTAGTTGATGGTTTGAACCCCTTTTTATAGCCCTTGTCCAGGCGTCTGGATTCGGTCCGGCCACCCATCAGGGCTAACATGGTGTCCTCTTGTCGAAACTCTGTCTAACAACTTTTATCCATGTTTGGGAGCCTAGACCTGTCCAGGCACCTGGATTGTGACGTATGTTGGCCAACTAAAGCACTCCAACTCAGTTGCACTAGCAGCTGAGTTCGACCCAATCAAGGTGCATGAAACCAGTTCGGGAGCCTGGACCCGGTCCGGACGCCTGGATGCCTATTTTTTTGCCAATCTTTCAGCTTTGATTTTCTACACCACAGAGTTAGTACAACAAGTAAAATATAGTATTATTATCAAATTTTGACAGTCCTTAGACCGTCTAGTTCTGACTTTCATATTTCCCATGAAACCCTATGTCGAACCAACACCTACTATTTCCTTAACGGGGAACACATGTTCACGTACTCCTCTCAGGAGGGTTTACTTGATGCCAAACTAATCCTTAGACCGTTTGAACTTTTGCTCAACAATCTTAACTAGGGACTTTCACTGGATGTTCGTTCCCCGACCCGTCCAGACTTCCGCCTGGTGTCAACAACCCTAAGGCTTTCACCTAGTGTCCTCTACCCATAGGATTTTTCGCCCGACATCCTCGATCTGCTAAGACTTCCGCCTAGTCCCTCGGACCGGGACTTCCTTGCTTAGTTGTAACTAGGGTTTTCCACCTACCTAGTATTCACTAGGATTTTACCTTGCCTAAACTCACTTAGGACTTTCCTGCACACTCAATCAAACTTATTTGAATCACAATAACACTTAACTCTGAACCTTTTGCCATCATCAAAACTTGGGTTCGATCATCTAGTGCTTCTTGTACCAATAATTGGTATCAGAGCAATAGGCGCCTGGATGCCCATTTTTGGCTAATCTTCCAGCTTTGATTCCATCCACCATAGAGTTAGTACAACAAGAAAAACATAGTATTATCAAATTTTGACAGTCCCTGGATCGTCCAGTTCTGACTTTCGGATTTCCCATGAAACCCTAGGTCGAATCGACGACTCTTCTCAAGTGAGTTTACTTGGTGTCAAACCGGTCTTCCAGACCATTTGAAATTTTACTTAGCGATCTTGATTCGAGACTTCTGCTTGACGTCCGCTCCTCAACCATCCAGACTTCCACTTGGTGTTGGCGACCCTAGGACTTTCATCTAGTGGCCTCGACCTGTAGGATTTTTCATCCGACATCCTCGATCTGTTAAGACTTTCACTCAGTCCCTCGGACTAGGACTTTCTTGCCTAATTGTAACTAGGGTTTTCTTCCTGCCTAATATTCACTAAGACTTTTACCTTATCTAAATTCACTTAGGACTTTCCTGCACATTCAATCAAACTTATTCAAACCATAATAATCCTTAACTTTGAACCCTTTATTATTATCAAAATTTATGTTTAATCATCTTATACTTCAGGCATCAACAAGATAGTGTAGCAATTATAAATTATAACTATACGATATTGATCATATCTATTTAAATTAAATAGATTTTTATTTGTACATTTGTTATAGTAATTATAACTATAATATATTTTTAATCAATATTGATTTGAATTGAACATAATTTCATTTGTAC
Organism: Kaempferia rotunda; assembly: GCA_037177415.1. Taxonomy (NCBI): domain Eukaryota; kingdom Viridiplantae; phylum Streptophyta; class Magnoliopsida; order Zingiberales; family Zingiberaceae; genus Kaempferia; species Kaempferia rotunda. The sequence goes on from JBAMIB010221020.1 coordinate 6,856, forward strand.
GTAGAAATTATGAATCGTAATTGTTATATGTTATAGTAGTAATAATTTATAAGTATCATAACATTAAAACCAAAGTAATTCAGTATTAAAACATAGGATGGAGTGTTATTTTGATGATTAAAAAAGGAAATCATTTTAATGATTTTTGTTTATGCCTTCGCTTACTTTTTCACTGGTGATAATAAAGAAAAGAAATGGTATGAAATTAAAATTATTTTTATTTTTATTTTTAAAAAATAGTCTATGGATGAATTCTAAATTCATATAAAGACCATTTTATATAGATTTTTCCGTCCAAGACTGAGAGGATGAAAATTTTATCATCTTGTAAAAAAAAACAATCGAATGATGTGAACAGTAGGTCTTTAGCTGTGAATCACAAACTTTAAAACAGTTGAAGATCACAAATTCTAGAACAATCACAATCTATTGAAGTGTGGATTTATACTTTCTGAAAGGAGTTAAATCATGGGAAATATTTACCCTAGCATAATCGCCCTTCGCATGGGAAGGTCAGACAGATATTTTACACGCGTTAGGAATTGAAATTTGTTGAAATAACTACTCATATAGATACTAATTACGTTTACCCGTAAAGACGAAGGCAATCACAATCTAGCTAATTTAACCGGAAGAGATCATGGCCTATTATGAATCATTGTAGCTGCGAGTTCAGCAGGGCGGCTATGAGTCATGGCCACTAGTGGCCATGTTCTTTCCACTTCTTTCTTTTCTCTTACCATTGAAGTTTTTTTTTTCAAGGTTGATTTATTTTCCTCTTTGATCCATACTTATTTTCTACTAAGAAAGAAACATGAAGAAACTCATTTATTATTTTTATCCATTAAAAAAAATCAAACTTGAGTTAACAATAATTTTATTGTTTCATCCAAGTTAATAATATTGAACTCTAGTTCCTCATTCATTGCTCACTTTTCTTAATAATTTTGAAAACATTAGTGCTGCACCACATACTCGCACGTACTCGCACGTGCAGCACTCAATATAAAATATAATTCCTAGACCCATCTACTCTAATTTACATAAACTTCATCACTATATATTCAATGCACCACATCTCATACTCCACTAAATTAGTACTATATGGCTCGGACACGTTCTCTCGGAGCATTGCGGTAAGATATTAAAAATTATCATATGAAATTTAGAGGTTAAAATTTGACACGTCTGAACATATACCTCTCCTATGTCTTAATCAGTGTTGGTCTGAGGACGGATTAACGAAGGCGCTGGAATGAACAAATCACTTTTTGCCACATATATTGTCCAGGACACAGTGCAACGATAACATACATGATGGATACTTGAGTATCATGGTTAGATTCGGTTGAAGCATGCAAATACTCTATGCACATACTCTATGAAGTACGATTATCTAACTCGGTCTCAAGTTTGTGGCTTAAAGTTCAAGTATTTAGATGGAGCATGGCAGGATACAACGGCTATCCGATAGTCTCTTCAATGAGAGCACTTTTTATATCTATTTTGATGGTCAGATAAAAAAATTTTATTGAGCACCACTAAAGTTAGTCAACTGAAAGAATTAAAACTCTGGATTATAAAAAAAAAATACTTCTAACTACTAGAAAATAGGGTTTTAGAGACGAAATATTTTGCTTCTAAAAGTTACTTTTCTGTTTCTAAAACATGTTTGAAACAGAATATTCCGTCTCAAAATTCCGTTATTGAAAGCTCCGTTGCTAATTTTGAGACGGATCTATTCCGTCTCTAATTTCATAAACAGATTGGCAAATCGTTTATAAATCTGTTTTTACTTTGACCCAATGAAATTAATTTGAAATATAAATTTTGTCCCTAATTTTGTTTTAAATCCGTTACTAGTCTGTCTCAAATTACATAATAAATATAATTTTAATTCGTTTATAAATCTGTTTACAATTATGTTTATAAATCTGTATATAAATTTTGTCTATAATTTGTTTTAAATCTGTCATTAGTTTGTCTCAAATTATATAATATTAATAATTAAAATATTATATTAATATAATTAGGAAGATGAGGTAATGGTTTGGGTTGGGAGTCTACAACTCTATCATAACATCTACAACTCTATCATAATATAAACAAATAGGAAATAGATTTCTAACAGGTTTATCCTTCCACCATTACAATAAAGAAATCTAAAACTTTTATTTGGAATGCTAAACCAATAAGTCACATCGTCATACAACCCATTCACCAAACTCACTTAGAAAACAACGTCTGATTTACAAGTATTAATAACAACTCCTGAAGGTGCGAGCAGTGTGTATGTATTCTCTCAACTCAACTCCCCGGCTGCTACGCCTCCACATCCTCAATCAACTCATCGATAGTCATGTCGGTTCCTGTGTTGAAAAATATGGTGAGTTTACAAACTCAGCAAGAGCAATCCACACCTTTAGATATTAATGGGTACAAAGGTAAGAACAGTTATCCCCTATGAAAGTGCAAGGAAACAATTTGTATCAACTTCTGCATTTAAAACCCATGAAAAGAAAACTGAACTACCTAAATTCTTTTCTCATACATACTTTACCTTGGGAGGATATAGCAATTTAAATCAGAAGGAAATCTGCTAGCGTTTACAATGCTACGACACCAATAACGTGCAATTACTCATATTCTTAATCTTTTCAGCAACATGCCATTTTGAAGGTTCATTAATCTTCCAACAAACATGCAATTATTGACACGTATTACCAATCCAATAAACATGCAATTCCTCTCCTTCGTTAACTTTTTCTCAGAAATGCAAAAAGGAAATACAAACTTGCACTACTGTCAATACAACTCTAGCATCATCATAAAACAAAACAGCACTATTTATTTCCATAAACTTGTGTTACGTTAAGTACTTCAAGAAGATTAACTAGGAAGGAAAACATGCCATATTTCCAATCTTATCATCACAAACAGGGAATGCATTAGGTACTTTTTGCAATCTAACAAAGAAGGAATCATGAACAGAAACTGTACAATTCTATCAATTTGAGCAGGTAATGCATTAAGTATTTCTAACCATTTAACTAATAGAAAACAACAACTTCATCAGTTCGAAACCCCATCCAAAACTCCCAAACCAGTCTCATGTTCTTCTTCCACAATACTAAGTCGAGGATGAATGCAAGAGTCGGCGATAACCATATTTTTGAGCACATTTCTCAAGTCCTTTCTTTTTCAAGTTTTCTCTGGGAGGTACCTCCTAGAAGCTTAAATCATTTCCATAATTGTTGCCATTCTTTTAACCTTTTTAGTTGGGAAGACCCTCCCCGGAGCTCATCCCAGGTCACCTTTCCTGTACTGCTACCGCCCATACTTATATCCATCCCGGTACTTAGTATATATATAATCACAGTCTACAAATAACATTCCACATAACTTCCATGCTAAAACATCTCTATGTTGACTGTTAGGGAATATAAACATATAACCATTTCAAACACAATCAACAAATAAATCCCTTAGCCCCAAATGGACATGTTTAGGCAACCTCCTAAATACCTAACATCACAACACCCACAGTGGCTAAGCTAGGAAATCTAAATGTACCAGGATTGAATTAATAGAACTTTAAGTGAAGAACACTCAGAGTTTCCCATTCATAGCATAACAAGTATACAACAATATTAAATTAACATAACTTGAAGGGAAGAACCACAGAAGTTTTATATCTAAAGCATGGCATGAATTAATCCATCACCAAAACTCTCCTATCATACCAAACGGACATGAATATGGTATCAACAGCATTGGTTCCCGGTCATAGCTTCAAGGTACAGAACTACACATTTCCTTTTCAATTTGAAACAATACTTATGGATAATATCAATAACATTCAATCATAGTTTCAACCCAATAAAAAGAAGAAATACCGATCCCACCAAAACCAATTGATCTGGAAAACATTGAATCAGCAGCATTGTATCCAAAAACAAAACTCCCACGGACTGAACGGTAACAACCGAAAACCATTTCCGGGAACACCAAGCAAGACATACCGAAACACAAAACCCAACCGAAACCCTATTCCTCAACCTACAGTTCGAGAGCAAGGGGAGAGTAGCACCGTCAAACCTTGTCCCCCATCTGTATCTAGATTAGAGATAGCTACTTGCCTGCTTTCCGGTAAGACTCCGATAGAGAGATTGCAACCCCCTTCAGCCTAGAGCAAGCCTCGCCGCCGACCTTGGCTGCGTGTCGCCCCCTCCCTCCGCGAGATGCTGAGCCCGACGCTAGGTTAGCGAGGAATGGTCGCGAGGCAAGAGGTTTTTCTGCCGAACTAATATAAGGAATCGGGCCGAACTTGTTACGCACTTAACCCATTTATTTTCTGACCTAACCGAAACGATTACCTCCCAACAGTCAAGGCTTCCTAATTGTATCCTTTTAAAACTAGGTTTTAATTTATTAATATAATATTAATTGAACGACTAAAAGATGAGGGTTTTACTTTATTAAAATATAATATTAATATTTAAATATATCCTATGTAAACTAGGTAAATTAAGAAAAAATAACAAAAATGTAAAGATAAGTGTAAAAAAATAAAACGTAAAGATATTTTGATAGGATTTTAGATTATTAAAATAAAATAAAATATTAATAATTAAATAAATTGCTATATAATCTATGTAAATTAAGTGTAAAAAATGAAAACGTAAAGATATTGAGATAAGATTTTAATTTATTAAAATAAATAAAATATTAATAATTAAATAAATTTCTTTCTAATCTATGTAAATTAAGTGTAAAAAATGAAAACCTAAAGATATTGAGATAAGATTTTAATCTATGTAAATTATAAACAGAATTTATTTTTGTTTAAAATTTTATAAACAAATTTTTTGACCCATAATATTTCGTATCACTTTCTGTTTCAAATTTGTATTTATTTTTGTTTATAAATATTTATTTTATAAATTTGTTTTTAGTTCGTTTTAAATTCCGTCTCAAATATATTTTTATATATTATATTTTATTTAAGTGTACAAGATTAGTAATTCGGTATTAAATCCGTTTTTGATTTACTTAAATTTGAAACGGATTTTAATTCCGTTTTAAATATTAGTTTCTGAAGCTCTATTTTCTAGTAGTGAAGTTGATTAGTTAAAGATTAATTAATTAAAGATTAATTAGTTAAAGTTGATTAATTAAAGATTAATTAGTTAAAGTTGATTAATTAAATATTAATTGATTAAAGTTGATTAGTTAAAGATTAATTAATTAAAGTTGATTAATTAAAGAATTAATTGATTAAAGTTGATTAGTTAAAGATTAATTAATTAAAGTTGATTAATTAAAGAATTAATTGAGTTACTTAAAGTTGATTAATTAAAGATTAATTAAGTTATTTAAAGTTGATTAATTAAAGATTAATTAAGTTACTTAAAGTTGATTAATTAAAGATTAATTAAGTTAATTAAAGTTGATTAATTAAAGATTAATTAAGTTAATTAAAGTTG
>JBAMIB010221129.1:0-12338 GCA_037177415.1 Kaempferia rotunda
GCTAAATATAGCAATCTACTGGTCCCACGTGGAAATGTGACAGTTGCACTCCCAAGACTTACTATCAGTCAACTGGTAAGTCGACTGTCCCACATACAAGTCAACTGTCCTCTATGGGCCGAACGAACATAAACCTTCTATTTGCAATCGACTGCACAGTCGACTGGTAAACCCTAAACTAAGGTTTTAACCCCGAGTATAATTCTCTCAGAACTCGTCCTCGTCCCGACCAACCTAGACCTAGCATTCTAGTCTCCTCCATCAGTCTTGCGTCCCTCGGATGCTCCCCATCCTTCACGCCTTGTTGTCAAGTCTCCCTTTGTCAATTCCCACTTGGGCTTACACCGCCAAGACTTCCCCTTGGACTTATACTATTAAGTCTCTACCTGAACTTCATTTGTTGTACTTGTATCTTGCATATTCACAATGCATATCAAATACAACAATAATAAACTTAACTTAAATCTTTACCCAAACATCAAAACTTAGGGTGCCTAAATTGCTCTAAGATACTAATCTTGAGGTGATTAGTCCCGCCTCACGAATCGACCACCTGAGTAAATTGGAAAGCATTGTTAGGTCAACCATTCATCAAGAAAAATTTATCCGTTAATTTGTTGAACTGGGTATTGATCCTTAGATGTCTAAAAAATTGAAAAGGTGTTATGTCGCTATACGATTGCCCTTTGAAAAGAATTATGTAGCAAAATGTGAAATTTGCCACCTAGCGGCCTCATACGATCGACCCCATGAACATCCGTGAGGAGCTAAATCGAGAAGTTATAGTCGGCCATTATAGGGGAGGGTTGTTCATTCGACCTTATCAAAAATCGACTCCTGTCCATTATAGCAAGTTTTGCTCCATAAGAGTTAATTCAACCATACCTTGGGGGCACCCGTGATTAGAATGAAAATTATTGATAACGTTTTAAGATGTAAATTAACCTTCATTAAAACTATAATTTAGCTTTCACATATAAAAAAATAATAGATTGACAGTAAGACAATGCCTGCAGTTGTCACCCAAAAAATATTTTTTTTTTTCAGTTTTTTTACGAAGAGGACAGTAGGATGGTTTTGACAATTAAATGTTTTAAAAAAGTTGTTTTTGGCAGTCAAACAATAGAATAGAATAAAAATTTTTAATAAAATGAACAATGATCAAGAACACAAGAAACAAAATGAAGTTTCTGAGCTGATTGGTGCAGGGTAGGCAAAGCAGAAACCAAAAACTGGATGAAATGTATCGAGCAAGAGAAATAATTTCGCTTTTGATGATCTGATATGAAACCAGAATCTACAATAATCGCTGAACAACTTGTTTGGCGATTAGAAAAAACAAAAAAGTTTGTTGAAAGTGCTTGATGACATGCATCAGTGTAAGGAATGCCAGAACCATTCACCGAAAGCTGAGACTTTTGTTGGAACTCGACAACAATGAGAATGATAGAAATCAGCTTATGACCTGCGACGACGCTAATGTCATCCAAAACGATTCTCTTATTTCGTTTGGAGGTTGTGGCACGTCTGCGGAATAAAGCATGAGATGTGTAGAGCACAGTGAAGCAAAAGCAAAGACAAAAAGCCATCGAAGCAGTCGCCAAAAGCCCAACCTGGGAAAAGGAATCAGGGTCCAACCGTCCAAAATAGCCAGTGTCCCGTGCTCTCCCGCTGGAGAGAGGAGAGAGACGCACGACCGGACGAGCAGCTCTAGTCCCTTCCTCCTCCTTTTTCTTCCCAAAGCACGGTTCTAGCGGAAAAGGCGTCGTCGGATTATTCTTGATTAGAGAGAAGGCGTAAAGATTTCAGCTTGGCGTGTCTTCTGCAAGGAGGAGAGTGGAACAATGATCAAAAGATTGGATTCCGACTTTGGAAGATCGAGGAAAAAGGAATCGCTCTGTTTCCTTCTTTGAGGTTTCCCGTGGATTTGATGTTTGTTGTTCGATCATTTCTTGTTCAGTTTCTTCCTTGGAAGCTTGAGAGCTTGGAGTTGACTGCGAAAACGAAGACTCCCCTGTGGTTCTTATGGCTGCATGAGTGTTGTACAAACATTTAGCAATCTTACTTGTTAGATATATATACTGTACCCACTGGAACTTGGTTTTTGGATTTGGATTCGTAGAGAGTGGAACTAGTTTTGATTCAGTTCATTGTCAAGATCTGGTAAAATATGAGGAAAGGCTTGAACTTTAGTTGACAGCAGAAGAAAATTTTTCTGATTGCTCCCCTTCTCGAAGAAGGCAGTAACAGCCCAAAGTCGTGTAATTTAGCAGAGGGGAAAACAAAAAAAAAGACTGTAATTTACCTGTTTTCAGGTATTAATTTATGCCATTTCAGATGCTTTTACTCAATTATAGTTTGGAGTAACCATTGAATATATACTTGCTATGATTTTCTATGAGTTGGCATAGTATGGAATAGGATTCTAGGTTCTGTATTTTATTGGCCTGTATTAGATTGGCTAACAGAAAACAGGTTTCTTTCATGTCTGATTAACTTTGTCTGTTTTTTTTTTTCTTTTTGTCTACAATTGACTGATGCAAACCTTAGGAATCCAAGTTATAGTTATGCAATAAAAGTAGCTACACTTCTTAGGAATCCAAGTTACGATAAGCCGAGAGATATCTTGAAATTCATATCAGGAATAAGATATAATAGTTACAAGAAACAGGTAAATGCAAGTCAGCTTGTAGGTAATGATCAGATGGTGATGAGTTATGTATAAAATTGGTGTTTACCAAATTTGACTTCTAAAGTTATGAACGTAATGTGTGTGCTTTTACGGGTGCCTACGAGGTGCGGAATAGCATAACTGAATCTGAAACATTTGCTAATTGAGCCAGATACATCGAGTGTTTTTTCTTGGTATGGATATTCAAGATTTCTGCTAACCATTTCTTCTTTCATAATTAGGCCCTCAAATCCCCCTTGTTTGATGGCAAAAAGATCCATTAAAAGGCCTCCACAAGTTGAGAAGGATACCACAGGTTGCATGTGGCCTATTATTGGTTTGTTTGACTTCCGCCAAAGCCCGCCTGCTCCAAGGTTACTTTCAGATGTTCGTCCTGCAAGTTCTAGACGAGGTGGTAAGTGCTCTTTGTTCAAGCTATTTGAGTTTTCATCGATCGATATGTTTATCTTTTTGTTGTGTTTCATTCCCCGTTAGGTAAGTGCTCTTATTGTTGTAAAGTGATTTTGTGAAATAGTACTAGGTTAGTTGGGATGAATCTGGATTGGCAAAAGCCAAACTGTTTTCTGTTTTCCTCAATAAACAGGATATCTAATATTGAGCAAATTGGATACATAAAGGTAGGATCAAATCAAAAAGAGATATGATTGGTCTAGAATGATCCAATGCAGTAGAAACTTGAAAATAAAAGTCGACAGGATTGGCCAAGTTTGAAAATACTTTGGGCTATGCCAAATGATTTTGTTGAAGAAATGATCATGGTTCAAGGCATGTGATGTTGCTGACTGCTTGCAATGGTTCTCTTTTCAGAAGCACTAGCTGGATAAGGTGAGTGGCTTGGCCATCATACAATACTTTTTGGAGACGCCGTTGGAATCAATAAATGGAATGGGGACAAAGGATGGTTATTTCATGAGTAGACAGTAGTACGGAGGTGCTGGGGCGAGCGAATCGCCTTTTGGCCACCAATGAGTAGACAGTAGTAAATCAATTTCTCGAGCGGACGTAAAATTAATATCTAAAATTATTTGAATAATGAAAAGTTGGAGGGCATGGAGAGAAAATAGGCTTGACTCACCTGAAGGGTCAATGCGAAAAAAGAAGCGACTATGATACCATGTTATGGAAAAAATTAAGTTTACTCCTTAGCAATGAATCCTAGGTAGCCTCCTCTACCTTTATATAAATATTATTGATAAATAGGAATACTAAAGTAAACCCCATAACATAGACTTTCTTTGGTTATTTTTATCAGCTTAATAATGCAGATAAAGAGAAGCTGAATACTAAGCTAAATAATTTTTTGACCTCTGAGGTTGCTCTTGTTTAATGCTTATATGTTAGTTTACATATTGATCGTCGAGGGGTAAGTTTAAAATGTTGTAGGGAATTCTTTAACTTTATGGTCTCTGAATTGTTTGCAGGTAGAGATTATTCAAAAATTAAACTTGATAAATCAGGCCGTAACGAAGACAAAGGTGAAAATGCCAAGGTAAGTACAACATATGCAATAACAGTTGTCTAGATCTAGTCTATTTGAGTTGGAATTTGATTACGAAATGCGTATCGTATGTAAACTAGTTTAGCATCCTCAATTTGGTTTGGATTGGGTAGTATCATGAAAATATATCATAATTATTACAGATTAGATAATTGTACTCTCTCAACTTCCATAAATTGAAAAGAAAAATATAGCTCCCGAGGCTATGGTGTAGCGGAAGGGCATATCGCCGTTCAATCCCCAGTTACAGTGTATTTACAGGGATTTTCCCTCCAAATGGGGCGCGCAACCATGGGATATAGGCTTCTTAGTCGCTCGTTGCGAGCGCTTCCTGATTTACCCTAGCATTTGGTGGGAAACTTATGTGGGGCCGAAGGTTTCAAGTTCCAAAAAAAAAAAAAATGTAAATGGTTAAACCAAGAAAGGTCTTGCTTGTCTTATATTAATGGCCCTAAACCCTTGATCAGTATAGGAGTACTATGATTATCACTTTTTCGTTTTATGAATTTTGAAAAACTTTAGTTCGTCTATACTGAGCTAGAAGGATATCAGATATCAGATCTGATGCTTTTTTCAGAAGGTTACTGGAACCAAGGTAAAGGGAGATGCTGCAAGCTTTGCTAGTGTTAAAACTCTCATGAAGGAAGACATGCTTCAAGAAAGGAGTAATAAGTATGAACTGAATTCAGATTCTGATTTTAACAATCAAACCAGGCCTCCAAGTTTGGGGTTTGATGAAAGTTATTCAGAAAATGCACTAATGTCTCAGGACGATTTTATGAGTTCCAAAAAAGACCATCAAGTTGAAAATGAAGATATGGTTAATAAGCAAAATAGATCCAGATTTTTTTGGAGTAAAGATAAATCAAAGGAGATAGGATCACCAAAAAAAAGTGAGGAATTGGATAATCAAAACCAAGTACCTGTTGAAAATCTCAGAACAAGAACAAAGGAACAAAAAATCAAATCCGTTCCAAACTTCTCGCGAGCATCACATAGTATGACAGATGATGAGGAAGGTGATAGACTTATGTCCAATTTTTCTTTTAGGGAGATCAAAAGAAAGATTAAGAGTATAATTGGTGGGAATAAGAAAGAACGACGAGCAATCTCCATGGATGGTATTTTGCACAAAGTTCCCATTGGGCACAAGGTTCGAGCTGAAGGAGAAAAAATGTTCAATAATGACAGTGTAGTTGCAAGTTCTGAAAGCAAATCCTTACATGATAAAAAACAGCCGTCCATTGTCTCTCCCATTGCAAGTTCGGTCATCAATAACAATAGAATCAGAAATGATATCTCTGTAGCAAAATCAACTCTTATATATGAAGAAGCAAAGAAGCACCTTGTCGATATGCTAGATGTTGAAGGTCCAAGAACAAGCTCCCGAACAGCTCATGTCTCCAAATCGCTAGGGAAACTGTTTTCTATGCAAGAGGATGATGCATTACGTATGAAAATGAGTCACAAAGTTGAAAAAGAGATTGCCTTGACATCTGAAGAAGCAGTGTCTATCCCCTTACAGAAGTTCAACGAAGATGCAAACAATACACCAAGCCCATCGAAACAAAATGTGGAGGTTTCGTCTTGCTCCATTGACTATCAAAATGATGAAATTCTTGGATTAAAGACTGAGAATGCCAATAAATGTGTTGTATCAGATCCAAACCATGCAGGTAATTTTGTATAATGAATCGTTTCTAAATTAGTTTCGTACTAGTGCACTAGGATGATCTCAATTGTATACTTCTCAGGAAATGTACAAAATGTGGAAACAGTGGATGCATTTAGCAAGTTATTGAATGACCAGTCAGATGCATCGTCAGAGTCAAATAGCAATGAAGCTGCTGTTGCATGTGCAGTGTTGTATGAAGATTTGGTATGTTTTATAGGGAGAAAATTTGCTAGGTTATATCATTGGTCGTCACATTCCTTTTTGTCTAGTAATGTACACTACCTCATATGTAATGCTTCAAATTGATTTGGATCCCTCGGTGCTGCAGGCGCACTCTATGATTCGATCAGTACCAAGTTCTTACCGCAAAGAAAGTTTCGAGACTCCTGAAAGCCCTATAAATAAGCCAGGGAGATCGCCAGTTTCTATTTTCGAGAAATTTATCCCAGACAACATCACCATTCCTAAACTCAGAGCTGTGAACTGTATAATATTATCATCCATTTCATTTTGTCAGTTCTGTATTCCCTATATGAATCAACTGGTATTGTTGCAAACCTGCAGCTATATTTCCAACAGAAGAAGAGCGAACCACTTCGAGGACATATTTTGCCAATAGGAAAACTAGAATCAAGTACATTGAAGTTGTTCTGGAAGCATCAGGGTTAAGAGCTATTGACTTTTCGAGGTGGCATTTGGCCAACAATTTACTTGAGCAATCTGTTTTTGATGAAGTAGGGATTTCATGCTATCCACAGATAGATGATCTAAAGCTCCTATTTGACTGCATCTTTGAGGCCCTCAAGGAGATACAGGAAAAATTCTTCAAATGCACTCCTTGGGTGTCCCTGCTCTCATCCAATGTTCTGCTTTCACCAGCAGGACCGAGCCTAAGTAAAGAAGTTGACAGAATTATCACAGGGCATATTCCAATGGACTTTTCAGATTCAATTGATCCTATAGTAACAAGCGACATCGAGATTGGACGCTGGATGGACCTTCAGTTTGAAACTGAGGAGGTGGTCCTTGAGATATGGGATACTGCTCTAGAAGATCTAGTCGAAGAAGCCATCTTTGATTTGTGGCTTGATCTCTCAGCTGACTGGTAATACTACTTTTGTTCATAGTTGAAAAAAAAAACTTGAGACAACGAGTGCAGCAAACCATGTTAATACTACAATAACCGAAAGAGAAATATGTTATAAGCTTGTCAAAGGAAATAATGGATTGGTAGAAACAATAATACAGTTCTGCAGTGTCGCTTTCGTGTTGGTTACAGTTTATGCCTAAGTCCTAATTCTTATTGTTGTGGGGACTGTAAGAAGCTTGAGTGCAGGTATGCATAATGTATACTGCTGTAAGTGTCAATTTTCTATTTCCCTTTAATGACTAAAGAATGCTAGATATCGGGATATCTTTTGCAACTACATGGGCATTTAAATGATCAAATTCAATTAGTCACTTTGGTTCATTGAAAATGATGTTTGATCTGCTCTTCTTTCCAATACAACTCGACAACAAACAAAAGATAACCTTGAAATTTTGCCTATAGGAAGATTAGAATTGAGGATGAAAGCAACATGTAACTTCCTGTTCCCCAAAACATTCATTGCATAGCATGGCCTACACATTGAATGAATCAGGATTCAAGAATCTTGTGGCAATTACAAGAACTGCATTGCATCAGTTGTCTTAAGCCGAAACTTACATTGTCAGATTAAGTACACTATGTTTTTTTTTTTGAAAATAAAAATTGAGTACACTTTTGCACAAGATGTTTCTGTTCATGTAAACTACATCAACATAGTCATACAAGAGTTAACAGATATCACACGCTAGAAAGCCAACTAACCTCTGAGCAATCAATAAAATAAACCAATAGAAGCTGCACCTGAATTCACACAACTTAAAGCACAGGACTTGCTAAGCAGATTAAGTTTCAGTTATATGTTGAGGTTGTCCAGCAACAGTCAGGTTTCACCTCCCTAAAAATCCCCAAATCTTCCTTGGAGCAAGCCCTTCAGAGCGATACTTTGCTGCCTTCTCTTCGACCTTTATAACCTCTTTGCCTTGCTTGGCCTCGGCGATCGCCTTCTTGGCTTCGGCTTCTTTGTGAATTGAGGCTATTTTGTTTTTCATTTTCTCTGCATATTCTGCCTTCTTTTTTTCAAACTTTTCCTGCATGCAGTATGGATCATTAATTTACTAATGCAAAGACAAATTTCTTTCTTTGATCCTAATATGGTTATTGTTTCTTGAAGCCCAATTGCAATATATCTTGAACCGAACTAAGTCCAATGGGTATTGATGGAGTTCCTGGCTTTTACCTCTTTCTTTTTCTGCTCAGCTTCTACTTCTGCCTTCTTTGAGTTCTCCCAGGCAACAATTTTTGCTATCTTCTGTACAGCCCTAACAAACAGATAGAGACAATCATTGCCAAAAGATCTTAAAATGTGTAAAATACATCTAGAATTCAACATATACGCAACAAAAAAAAGTCTCATAAAACAAGTCTTAAGTGTGGGGGAAAAAAATGCAGGAATTCATCCAACCATAAGAAGACCAGACTCACTTATTTTCTGATTCAACTTTTTCATTTTCCTCCCATGCCTTGATCAAAGACAATCTCTTCTCAGTTAAAGCTCTTTCGAGGATAGCACCTGGAAGAGCAACACAAAACGGTTCGATTTTTTGCTCTTGAAAGCATGAATTGTAATATTGTGAGCAGTCATACCTCGGTCAGTTGACCTAGAGTCTGCTGAAAGTTCCTCATGATCTGTGCATGTAAAATTCAAAAGTCAAGGGGAAAATTGACCATAATAGCAAAAGAAGAAGAAATTAAGTGAATTCAGAGGAGTATTTGCATATATGAGAGAAATCCATAAGCCTCAGCAATGTTAAACGGGTTAAAATGAAAGTAGACTGAGAAAAGGGGTAAAGAAAACACACAGAAAAAGATCTCTGTAAAAAAAACATTTTGCTGTGAAAAAAAGAGAAGAAAATCTTACTTTGAGCGTCGGCGAGGAGCTTAGAAAATTTAGGCCTCTCCTCCGGCGCCGGCACGATGGTGGCCTTTTCCTCCTCGACGTCCTTCAGCACCGGCTCCAGCAGCAGCGGAGCAGACTCCGGCGTGGCTTTCTCCACCGCCGCCTTCTCCGTCGTCATCAGTGAAACTACAGAGGGATCAGCTCCCAAGCTGCGCTGCTCAAAAGTTGGGGAGCAAAAGCAAGCAAGCAAGCAAGGCTGGCCTCCAATTCCAGCGTTCCACTAGATCATGCCAATAACAAGTTAACAACGCAGAACAAATTGCGAGGACGGATTCGTAATTTCCAAATAATTGGAAAGTGAAATTTAATGTGCGCTCGGCCTCAGATTCCACCGGTCCCACTCCCACTGTCCCACCAGCGGAGACCGAAGATGTGAAAATAAAAATAATATATATAAATGGCATTATCTGAGTCCTGTCATTTAATTTAATTTAATTTTTTTTTACTATAACAGTCAGAAATTAAAAAAATCTTAAATCCTTTGTCTCCTCTTTTCTTTTTAAAAACCCTAAATATGTCAAACCTTTTGTCTCTCATTTCTCTCTCACAAATTCAAACATTTTGAACTTTCCTCCTTTGAGCTCCCTCACAGCGCCTTTCACCATCTTCGCTGATCAACTATCTCGGTGCCACCTCACCTTGCCTCATTTACCTACGGCTGTTCATCTACATATACATGACCCATATTCTACTATCCATCTTCTAATTCTATGCTCCTACCTTGTTTTAGGGTTTATGGTTTAACATGTTGAACAATTATGATTTTGTATTTGCTATAATGTTCTTGTTTTGTGATGTTATAGAAGGTACGATTTGGTAGTTGCTATAAGGTGGAAATCCTAAAATAAGAATATTGTCGCAGCTAAGATTTGATAACTGTCACAATGTGCTTCTCGTTCATACAGTAAGAAAATACATAGAAAAGTAACGTTCCGCAGTTTAAGTCGTTCATAAAAGAACTAGAAACAAATGATCAACAGTTGGAGTTACTAAGTAGAAGCCCATTTACCTCGGCGCTAGACATACCACATATTGCAAATATCAGAGGCCTTGTACAAAATATATTGGAAAATTGGGACTATGATGCTAAGTATTTCATCTTTTAAAATTAAAAAATTAGTGTTGACGTATCGACAAGTATATGAAATAGTCATGAAGTAATAAAATATCGATCATCAGGGACTAGGAAGCTTGCACTAGAGAGGTCACACGGTGAATTACCTAGACTAACGAAATGTTGATGGTCTTCAAACTAAGGTCACAAAAGAGCCTGAGAGAGAGAGAGAAAGAGATTAGCAAAGAGAGTGTTGTGAGGAAAACTAATATGGGAAGGAATTTCTATGATTTAGGCTTCGTTGTGATGCTCATTGATGAATTATAGATAGCCAAATTCCTTGTTCTCTATGTTTCATGCCTAATAGAGATCCCAAATGATTACTAATGTCACCCTATGATGGTATCATTGGAGTGTTCTCTCCATTGGAATCTAATACTACAAGTAGGATAATGTTATCAGAGGCCTAGCCTAGCGGTTACCCTTGTCATCTAGGGACCCTTGGTATGATCTAAACTACATCAATTACTTGCAAATATGAAATTGGGAAAAATACTTTAAGCATGAATGAAGGTATATTTTGTATGGATTAAACCTCCATTTCAAGGGAATCCCCAAGATGTTTGAGTTAATGATTACCCTTTGTCATAAAGGGGCCTTTGGTCATACAATCTTAGGTATTCGTGCTATGTGGAAGTTAATTCATACATATGTTCAATCCAATACATGCATTAGCAAGAGAAATTTACACATGCATTTAATTAAATAAGAAATAAGCAAGAAACATATCCTTAAACAAGGAAAAGGGTCAAATCCATAGAGTTTACATTGAATCACATCACAACTACTTCCTTAGTCTTAGAACAAGAGTATCTACTCCAAAAACAATAGAGAAGAACATGAAGATATTGAATTAAGCATTCTACAATTCAAATCATTAAGAGAAGGAAAGTGATGCTTAGCCAAGGGTGAAGTGCCAAGTCTTTGGATCCAATCCTATGCCTCTAGACGTAGACAATGATGAAATCGACCATCAATCGCGAAGAAGAGCTCTCGAGATGGTGGTGGCTGCTCCGGATTATCTCCTCCAAAGGAGAAAACTTCCTCCCAATAAAAGGGGAGGAGCTCCCCTTTAATAGGCCTTGGGTCATGTGCCCTAGGCTGCAAAGACACACAGTCGTGCCATATGGCATGGCTTAGCAGTGCACATGGTGAGTTGCCTCACACGGTCGTGCCTGGTGGCATGATTGGGCTGTGTGCTTGCCGAAACCAAGGAGGCACGACCCGCCCGTGTAAAGCACTGGAAGAGCCACAAGGCCGTGCCAAATGGCACGACTTGGCTGTGCCTGCGCCCCTTTTTGAGGGAGGCATGATAGCAAAGGGAGATGGGCATGACCTGCCCTTGTTGGCTTCCCAAAAGAGTCTTTTCTCCATGTTCTTCATCCAAATTCGTTCCTCGTCACTCCCTGTAAGTCAAAACACAGAAACAACATATTTCCGAATAAGAAAGTAGTTATGTTGAATAAAAAGTGGAAAGAAGTGCGATGACATAGATTAATAGAAAGGAAAATCATATAAATATGCATCAAACAAAGCCTAAAAACATGTATAACCTACGTACATCACACTATCAGACTTAAACCTTTGCTTGTCCTCAAGTAAAAATCCATATATAAACTCATGTATCAATGTAGTGCATCATAATCCCTAGTGAGATAGTCTAACTCAATCAGTTAGCATCATTAGTGAGTATAACATCAAAATTATTTAAGTTTGGCCTAGGAAGTAGTTCTCTGTGCTCGGTACAATGAGTGGCCAAAGTTTTTAATGTTTAAAATACTATTCCTAGTCAAGTCTATTGGAGGCAATCTTGAGGGGCTGTGTGACCATGAGTTTTGATATTTGGGCAAAGGGTTTGAGTTAGGTTTACCCTTGTATTCGATATATGTATTTGAGTTGTGCAGGTTTGCAGGATACACATATGACTCAACTTAAAGGCAAGAGGTTAAGGCTGCGAGGAAGAGTCAAATGAGTCATGAGAGTCTGAGTGCGAGAGAAATATACTCGGGAAGGGATGTTGATGCAATCATGTTTTTGATTGTGTCAAACATGGTTTAAGTTAGGATTAATATGTATTTGATATGTTGATTGAGTTGTGCAGGACTCTTAGATGACCTGATGTCCGGAGAAGGATGGCGCATCCGAGGGACCGTCGACGAGGCAGCAAGGACTAGGCCGAGGGAAGCAGACTTCCGGCATACGTGAAGGATGACGTGGAGACGAGCCGCGGGTTCGTGAGCATCCGAGGGACGAGAGCCAAGTGGAAGACAGCTTGAAGGCACGAGGTCAAGGCTGCGAAGAAAGGTCGAGAG